>WIXG01000115.1:0-205896 GCA_009869945.1 Mesaphorura yosii
GGGGGGGGGGGCAAAATATTCGACGACGAGTTTTATTTCTGGTTTCGTTTCTGACATCTTTTTCATTTTTTCAAATGACGCTACTCAGCGTAGAATTCTCCGCTCATGCTGAGTCTACTCTGCCCGACCATTTTAACTCTGTCTTCGCCCACCATCGAACAGAGCACCTCTCCCTTCCTCGGTGACAATTGTTTGCCCAGAATCTCGTCGCCGTCAAAGCTGGAGCCTTGTTCACGAAACACTCCGTACCAGTATGGCGCCAGAATCGTGTGCGCGGAGCCCGTGACCGGATCCTCGTCGATCCCTGCCCACGGCCCAAAGAAACGTGAGTAAAATCTTGGTTTGTCTTTGCCCGAGTCCGCTTTTGTCGTCCAGCCCTGAATTGTGACGACAACACCAGTTAATAACTTGGTCTGGGGATCGTTGGCAGTTGCAGCAATCAAAGCTTGGAAATTTGGTTGCAGAGACGAAAGGAGTTCCTCGTTCTTGAGTGGGTCGCCAGTGCTCTTAAGCCGCAGCATGAGGTAAATCAGACCGGGCGGCAGCTTCACGTCATCAACGACGGATCGGGGCATTTTCGCGTCCAGGATTCCGGCGATGACTTTATTGACCCATGATGTAGAGTCATTCATCACGGCTGGAGGCAATGGCTCGGGTGGATTGGATGGAAAATTCAGCGCAATCTGCCCGTTTGACCAATTAATTGCTGCTTCCATCCTGCCTTTGAATTTAGTCTCGAAAATGATCCTGTCTGCGTTCGTATTCGTGCCTTTCTTCTTGAGAATTTGGTTGAAAATGACGTGGGCCGACGCGAGCGTTGCGTGTCCACAGAGCACGACTTCTTTCACCGGCGTAAACCAGCGAAGTGTCCAATGGGTAGGAACATCAGCGGCAGCTCCAGCCAAAAATCCGCCTGTCTTGGTCCAGCCGCGCGCGATGAATGCGGTCTCCGATAAATTCATCTGCATCCCAATCTTTTGTTTCAAATCATCCGAAATGTCATCCTGAAAGAAAGTTGCATTTTGTACTGGATTCTTCCATTTCACAATTCCACATTCAAGAATTCAAGAAATGCTTACGTCGTATTCCAGGACACAGACTGCGGCGGTGTTTCCAGTGAATGGCTTGTTGGTTCCGATTGTAAACGCTTCGACCACGTACATTGGAAGTGAAGACGGCTTCATCTTATACGCAAACCCACTAAGACCGGTCCAACTCCCTCAAACCGTGAAATGAGTTTTGGAAATAAGACAAAAATGAGTAAGCTCAAACGGCGGCGGCACTGACTTATGAATGTGAGTTTGAGAACCTCGTTCAATTCCAGCAGAGCAGGGCCTATAACTGCTCTAACATCTTCGCTACTGCTGTGAGGTTGGACTGAATGACTCCATGACGCGTGACCCGTGACATTCGACCCATGGCCCTGGGCTGTGGTTCGTTTGAACATCTGTGCCGTTCGCTCACTGATTACTCTTTCGATAACATTTTCATAGCAAATCATTAAATCATTTTCAAATATGGCTGGACACTGACTAATTTCATAATCATATGACTTGACAAGTTGACATTGACCTTGAGATTTGCCTACTTCATTTGACTCGACATGCAATTAAGCCACAAGAGATCGAGGCATCAATACTATTTAATCATTTCAGCTTGCTCAGACGGCGGACGGACATTGTCAATTGTGTTTTGAGAATTTTAGATCGATCTCGTGATTGTCATTACCATTACCATTAACCTTAACCTAGAGAGAGAATTAACCTTTATTAAATGCGTGTTGACAATACAAATGGCAATATGGCTGTGACAGAATTAGACCGATACATCCAAACCGCTGCTCGTGTTGTACAAGGACGAATTTTGTTCCAGAAGGAATGACGCACCAAATAATCCAATTCCAGCTGGTGGCGAGACTCCACCCAGCACCACTTTGCTTTCAATTGTCAGTTTGAATTGCATCAGAACCAGGAGATATGTCGTGATATTTGTAGCAGCCTGATAGCAAGCGTGGGGAGAGTGAAACTAATAAACGAGTTAGTCGAATGTCTCGTGAATGTTCAACTTACCGACGCCAGAAACGTGGTCGAAATGGTCGTAATGTTAACAGCGCTCATTTGCGTGGGAAATGATGAGATCTTATTCAGGAATGCCAGCACTTGTCTCTGGCTCTGTTCGTCGATGTCGGTCAGTGGAATTGAATTCAAGACAGGAGCACTTGCAGTGGCCTAAATCGAAAGACAATTTGGGAGAAAACTGTCGTACTCTTGTGTCTGGTAAAACGTAACTGTATAGACTTTACCGCATTTGTGACTAATTGCCCCGCAATAAGAATCAGGAGAATAAACACAGTCGCACAATACAGCTGGCATCCCCAAGCCGTCGTCACTTCGCTGCTGTTCGGAGATGAAATACCCTCACCTTGAATTATTATCGCGTACGCGCCAATGACCATCGTGAAACAGCCGATGCAAAGAGTTAGCAGAACCTTTGGATTATGGATTCAGAATTTGATTACGTAGAGATAATGGGGTAATAGTAAAAAATTGTTTGGTGTCACGTTACCTGCACGCCGAAGAAATGCTCAAAGCACTTCACAGCCGAGCAAAGCTGTTCGTGTAGGACTCGAATAGAATCAATTTGTGCTGCAAGTCGCCCGCATTTCGCCTGTTTCTCCCGATCCACGACCGTCTTGATCATCTTGGCAATAGTGAGGAAGTGTGACCGAACGAGCAGGCAGATGAAGAAGAAAAGGGTTGAGAGGATGTATGGGAGCAGCGTCGCCAGCTGGATGTAAAAGGCTCCAATGTACGTCTCAAGGCATGATGCTTTCATCCCGTGCGTCTTAATCGACGCGTACAAAGTCAGCGCCAGGAACCCCGAAATTTCTCCGAGCACAACGACCGACCCGATGTAGGCGGTTATTTTTATACGAGAAAGTTCGTCGGCGCTGTCGCACATCGCGTGATAGACTTGGTTTAATTCTTGCCAACCCTGAGAAACAGGAATCGACAACAATGCCCGTGCACGTGCAAAATCCAAACTAATGAGCAATTAAGAGTCTTACCTTTGTGAATTGTGCCTTGTACACTCTGCAAGCCACGAGAATGGTCATTGTCTCCACGACCATCGCAAACGACTGATAAGTGAATGCGTACAAGTCGGTGCCATGAAATACTTGGCTCAGACGTTCACGAATTTCGCTGTATGCGAACGGCAGCGTGACCAAAAACAGCAGCATCAGAACCATGTTCATTACGACACCCGGACATTTCCATTTAAAGATCAGCTGACAGTCACCGAACTTTCTTCCGTCGGGATTCCTGGTATGCTTCAGGGAAAGAGGCACGATTCCAGTGAATTGTGAAAGTTTTAGGATCGGGTAAACCGTATCGCACAGACATCGACGGCTCATTGCGCAGTCCAGCAAGTTTTGAGATCGTAATTGTTCCTCCCGCACTTCGGCGACCTCGGCGTGCACACGCGAAAGATCTCGAATCAGTTGGACCAACCTACGAAACGGATTCCACCCCCAAGGGCAGGTCAGAGTCTCTTCGTATTGTTTGGGTACGATTTCACTATTCTTAAGAAAGGCGCTGGAACTCGTCACTCGGGTGATGTACGATGCGTTTTCTTGTCCACAGTGAGCCATGCTTGCTCCTTGAGCAAGATTCCATCAACCAACGCGTTCAGCAGTCCACATACGATTCGCCATTGACGTGGACAGCAGTGAAGATGATGAATGAGTAAGGAACTTCAGTGAAACCTTCTCACACACCTTCATCATCTCCAAATTAATTTGTAGTATTGCCCATTGCAGAAATTGCTACTTGAGACGTCAAACACACCGTTCTGAGTTGGGCTTATAGCTATAATTGCCATTAATAATTGTCATTAAAATAAACACGGCGGGTCATAAGTTGGAAGATCGATTAAACAATGCACGCGACATGCTCCAACTATTTCTTGGTGGACTCATATTAATAACCAACATTTTGTTGGTATGGGCTTGGCTTGAAGAAAATGAAAAATGATTATGATGGTAAACTTTGATGATCACTTAGCTCTAATGAGATCCAGTACACCAAACGCCATCGCTTTACGTCATTTATTGTGATGGAAGAACGCTCAAGTATGGTTTCGGAGTAAGAATAGATACCTCTTCTCGGCCGTACATAAGAGTTCTCAATCTCAACAACTCGCACGAAATTTCAGCCAGAACGCAGCCGAATACTCATCGTACTCCGAGACGAAGAATGTCCCTGCAACCGGCGCCCCCAGATTATGCTTGCCAGCAAAATCGCGAATGGAAAAGTGCTGACGCGGCGCTTGCCCTTCGGGCTTATCGATATTCTCTGTTGTTATCATCATCATTCCACTTGTGTCCAACTTCCTCGGCTGCAGGTATATGAGTACGGCGTATCTTTGAAAGTAAAAATTGAGAAGTTCATTAATAATTTTTAGAATGTTGAGATTGGTCAATTGAACAGACCATTGCAAGCAAGTATGCTTTAAACTTACCGATGTTGGCCGCCTTCCGGTGGTGGCTTCGGGCCGGAGTACTCGCAGATCACATCGCCCAGTCGAGTGTACTTTCCTGGAATATTTGCCACCATCCAATGAAGTATTGCGCGTAATGTTGGTTTTTCTCTGCTTGGCGCATCGAGGTCGATTAGAGCCACAGTGTACAGAGAGTCGGAAGAAGCAGTCCAGATTACTTTCGGTTCCTGTATGGCTTGAGCAGGAGTTACTGCATCACCCGGCGAGATCGAAACGTAATGATGATTATCTTGCTCAAAAATTAGCTACAAATTGCATCAAGTCGATAATAGAGGCGTTTGAGTAAAAACAAGACGTGCAAAGTGGCGCGGGCGAAAGTTGAAATTGAGACCTCACCTTCACTTCTTCTCCTGGAACGCTCTCGATGACGTCTGGAACAATTCCGTTCTCCTCCATGCTTTGCGCCGAACTCAGAATTCTTTGTATTTTCTTTCTTCCGCTTTGTGCTTGAAGAAGTTCCTTAACTGAACTGAATCGAATCGGACTGGCCTAAATTGCAGTTGAGTCCATTTGCACAATTGATTCATAATATTAATCATTTGAATTAACCGCAAGGGAAGGAGATTTATTTACAAGCGGTGATAATTATTATGAAGCTTGTGGCTTGAGTGAATATTCACACTAAACTTCTGTTATGAACTGACTTGCGATTTGACTTGGCGGTGGTGATAACTCGATGACCACAAAATGAGAAAATGACTTCGACCTTCAAAGGAATAAGATAACCGAGAGTACAGTTTTTTATTTAAGATTTTTAGTAGGCATTGCTAATACCAAGGAAATGTTTTTCTTGAATCGCTGAACTAAATTCTTAACATCTGAACTGCATGCTTCTTGACGCCTGACGCTTTACTTGCTAAAACTAAAATCTAATTTAAGTAAAAGAATACTGAAGAACTTCACTAATACAATACGGGCAATAAAGAGTAAAATAGAGAATGAATACAATATTGAAAGAAAGGGAATCAAGCTAAAATACGTTAAGCTTAGAAGTAACTAAAACTAAGACATGCATGCATTGATTTTTCACTGACACTCTTGCCAATTTGCATTTACAACTCGTTGATACGCCTGATCTTCCTGTGATTCATTGGAGAAGATTTTTTGTAACTGAGCACATTCCTTGCTGACACGCCTGACTGTGAAGGACATAGAAATGTAATCTTATTTACGTTTCAACTTTTTCAAAGATTTCCCTGAAAAAAGTTTGATGCTGAGACTTACCACAACTCTTGCAAGTGCTGCGATTTCGGATGACCATCACGGATTGCCTTATCAGATGTTTTAAACAGATCACGGCTGTATGGAATTTGATAGAACATGTTTCCAATAAATTGAGAAAGCTTCCAAACCACCTGCGTCATCAAAGCAAGTTTAGTTAGTTAAACTACTCGACCAAACGCAAAACACTCAACTGATTCTTGTGCTGTTAGCTATTGATGAAAATGCTAAACTCACCTTGTCAACTTCCTCTGGATAACAGGCTGGAGGTTGGAAGCCTTGTGTAACACAGGTTTCCTGATTGCATACTTGTGAGAAAACTTTCAGGAACACGTGCCCTCTGCCAGTCACAGAGTTGAGGGTGAACAGGAATCCAACTTTTCCACGCATGGAAGTCCATGGTCTTTTGCATTGCTAAAAGTAAAGACCACATCGTTTAAGGTTAGTTGTAATGGCTAAGGTAAATGAATTAGTGGATCAAGAATTTACCCTGCAGCAGAACCTCAACTTGGTGGTCATGCTGTCAAAATACCAGTTTGGCACGTTGTCAGCGAAGGCAACGGGATTTGGAATTTCAGGCAGTGCTTGGAGTCTCCAGTTATGAGGAAACTTGGAGAAATGCTCGCCGAATTTCATGGCCCAAATTCTGATCTGTCCTCTGCAACGAAAAGTTATTGTTAGGATTCTTATTGTAATTTTAATTCTAACTATGTGACGAAAATTATTAGAACTTGAACTTGCGACTTACCCAAAGTAGTCATTGTCATCAACTCGTGGTGGAACGTAGTACTCGTACTTTTGTACATTCCTCTTGAAAAGACTTGCGTGATTGTCAGTCCACTCGCTGCTCACGAATGGCAACTCTGCACCATTTTCATAGAAAGTCATTCCAACCTGCTTAAGGTTGGGTGTAGTGGTTAAGTGAGTAATTGGAGAGCAATTTCTCAGGACGATGTTCAAGGATCCAAGGTTTCCGAATGACGAATAGCTTCCATCGCTTCCAAGACTTATGCTACTGCTGCTCGGGCTGGAAAGTACACTGTTGTTTGGACTTTGCAAGCTGCCTGCACCATTGTAATAGGGCAGAGGCTGATTGACAGGATATCCGACGAATCCATTCACGACCAATCCAGGTGCTCCAGGTGTGACACCGTTTGCAGGTCCATAATGATACTGAGGCTTATCTGATATGTTTATATCTTCAAATGAGGAGATAAGTGATCTTGCGGCATCCGAATATGGCACAGAACGTAGGATGATATCCGCTTCTCTTTCCTCACACCATTGATCTTTCTCGCCCGCACTGGAATAATATTTCTGTCAGTTTCTTGAAACCTCTAAACATTTATAAGTATGAAAATCACTTACTCCAGATGGCCATTATTAGGCGCTAGAATACAGTACTCAACGCGTTGCGGTGCCTGCGGAAAGACGTTTGCTTGAACATCGCTCACTATGAATTGTGGCAGCTGAGAGGGCGGCTCATATTTATAGACAACGGGAACTCCAATCCCTTGATGAGGTATATTGTAAGGGTTGAATTGTTGAATTTGTTGAGGGTAGTTCTCGTAAATCAGAGACATGTTTGTTCCAAGCGTGGTGAATGAAGGAATTAAAGGAAATCCTCCATCACTTCCAAGGCTTGCGCTGGACGTGCTGCTGCTTTGACTTGCAAATACGGCATTTTGGTTTCCAATATTATAGTAGGGAAGAGGATTACCAAATGGATGCCCAACGTATCCGTTTCCTTGCAGGAACAGTCCAGGCGATTGTGGAATGATTTCATTTCCAAATCCGTACGGATATTGAAATTGCGCGGAAACAGCTACCTCTTGTAACGAAGAGACGGATGATTCCGATGGAGACTCCTCTTGAGGCTCTTGCTCTTGCTGTTCAGCTTGTTGGTCGATTATTTCAGCTTCCACCTCCGCACTCCACTGCGCTGATTTGGGCTCCTCTTCTACATAAGAACACAAAGACTCGTCAGTGTCGTCAGCACTTCCGGATTCGGAGTCAGCCGAATAATCGTATTCCTCCTGCTCTTCCACTGATGAGATTTCTGCTGACAGAGCTTCCATTTTAGTCTTCAGCTCTAAACGATCTGAAGCTAAAGAATTCTTAACCTCTGCACTGATGATTGGTCAAACTGAATAAAACGATAAGCAACGATTTCGTTATCAAAGGGCAAAGAGAATGAGTGAAAAGTGAAGATAAACTAGATTTTAGTCGTGCAGGACGCTAATGCGCAGATTTCACGCAGTGCAGCATTCAACCTGCAATGGCAGCAGCGGACTGAGGAGTTGACCGACATACGCCACGCCAACGCGTCCTGTGGTGCTCGTCTTGAACAAAACTCCAGCCATGATCCGTCATCGAGGTCAAAGATCTCCTAGAAATTGAAACTTTTACTTCATTCAGAGTTCATTCTCCGTTCCTCCTACGCGTACGACGATCTTCTCAGCTCTGACTTTTCTTATTCTGACGTTCGAGTTCGATGAACTATGCGTCTGTCTCACTGCCCAATTAGACTTTTCCTGCAGCACATCGTGCGAATCTTCTTGAATGAAGAACGGGCAGACCGAAATTCGATATTCCAGTGTTCAATTTTTGGGTCGACCGCATGAAATGAATGAAAATGAAATGTCATTTGCAAATAAGGAATAAGTCAAATGACGGACCACTAGAAAACTCGACGAATGACAACGCACAAGACTGCTACATTCAATATGTCGTTAATAAAGTATTTTATTTGCACATAAAGACTCCAGAACACCACAACAAATGATCTTAACTACGAGAATGCAGATCCACTTACTGGGAACGCAATGGAATTATAAGTTTTGCTCAAAGTGAGCCGAATAGTTGTAGCATTTCTTAATCTACCATAAACGTTCGACAAATCTGATTTCCAGTTCTGTCTCATCAACCCATCGTTAAGCTTTAACAATATTGTTAAAGTCGTTACGAACTTCAAAATTCCTTAACTAAACCTTATACAGCATAATCTGATTTCCAGTTCTGTTTCATCAACCCATCCTTGAACGTTGCAAAGATAAAAATCGTGTTTTGTTTCTGTTCTGACCCGAACGATATTAAACGAAGAAATCCGGAGCCGGATACCGACGTCGATTGCTGCACATTCCTGGATCCTGAAAAGGAGTAAAAGGTCGACTTTTAGTTAACATGCAGGCACTGAAGACCTAACAATTCTTTGAATTTCGTGGGACCTGAGTTTCAGATAGGGGCGAAAGAATATCCCAATAGTTCGTCATTTTAGTCTGATGAACTATGCGATCATCATGCACATCTCACAGCGACTTAATCAATCTAGTCAGGTTCAAAATATTTGACTCACCAGAAAATGCAGCAATCACCTCGAATGGAGGCCTGGATCCAAACCGTTAATGAGAGGCATTAGTCCATTGTATTCACCACCTTGTAATTCGAAGAACAGGAAAGTAGTTGAGATTTACACCCTGAAAGATTCACGAACTCGCATTACAATCATAACTAGAAGTCATAGATAAATCAGAAGGACGATATATCTTAAGAAAAAAATCAGATAGGGGCGAAAGAATATCCCAAATATTCTTCATTGGTTAGTCTGCTGAACTATGTGATCATCATAATTTGAATTGAACATTCGAGATAATAAAGCTAAGAGCATAAATCCAAGCTCAGCTTACCCAATTGTGCCTGGCGCCAGGCAAAGTACAAAACCCATCAACATTCACGGAAAGTGAAGAAGCCAACCTGTCAAGTTCAAGAAATAAAGTCAATTTTAATATTTTACCACTTCTATATTAATAGCTGACTTTCTGTTTGCATAAAATACTCACCTTTGTTTGTAGCGCTGCAGTTAACTTCCGCCAAACTCGTCGCCTTCTTTATCTTCAGGGCGCCCTGAATACCAAAGTGAGCAGCAGCTGCTGAGCTGCTCCAATACTATTAGCACAGCGCTGTCTGAGAACACCGCGACATGAAGTCAACCTGTGAAATTTAATAATAATTATCAAATCTGTCACGAGTAGACTATAATTACTTCTGCTTGTATTACACTCTTATTAAGGCTCACCTTCATCTGCAACAAATTCTTCAGCCAAACTCTTTGGCAGTTTACTTGAATTTTTGGGGCGCCCCAAACACCAACCTACTGAAGCTGACCCCAGACATGGTCCTGTGACGAAATGAAATGAACACCACTGACGAGCTCAACCTGTTAAAATCGACAAATTAATAAATTAAGTACATCAAGATCAAGATGCCATGAATTAATTAGTTAGCATTTGCTTGGCTAGAGTCTGACCTTTGCTCCTCTTTGAATAAACTTAAAATGCTTACCTTCATCTGCAGCTACAGCGCTGCAGTAAACTTTTGAATTTTGGGGCGCCCCAAACTCTAAAGTGAAGTGGATGCCGGTGCTGGCAGTAGCTGTGCCAGTTGTGTTTATATCGAAGATAGCGCTATCCTAATTAACACTGCTAACTGCTACTAATTAAATCTCGAGGGACGACGAAGACTTAAAGCCAAGCCGTCCACGCAAATCCAAACCAAACCAGCCAGCCACGCTCACTGCGCGACTCGGTATGAACTCGAAAAATGGCTCTGTCCCCTTCTCCAAGCCACGCTGCTCGCTCTCAGGATCAACAGCCAGCCTCTCTGTTCTGAGCAACGCAACGTAAACGCTACGATTTTATCAACGCGAGACAAAGAAAATCCCTGTCTATTCTTTGCACTGCAGGCTTTTCGGTGCATTACGAATTTTGACTTGGAGCTGAGTGCTGATTCGCTGTAAAACACTTCTAGCTGGAGCTGAAAAGGGTCACCTTTCTATTTTTAGATCGCACTGCTGCGTTTCGTGTAGATCCAGGCCCAATTACTGAGATATGTCAACTAAAATGCGCTGTTTTATCAAGCTTTCCTCGACTTATGAACTAGAGAATTTTTGTAATCTCCATGCTCGACTATTTGTCTGACATGATAGTTTCGCCAAAGCAAAGTAATGAGTCGCAAAAGTAAATACGTAATTACGAAATTAACAAGTGCGTAGATTTTATTTAAACTAGTCAATTATGTTCGGTTACAAAGCCAGTGAAGGGCGTACCACGTACAAAACTAGAAAAGTGGTAAAAACTGGGTTGAAAGATCTCAATGCTTAACGTAGCCCTACATTATTCAGTCACACAAATGGCGAACGATGAACTACCGATGTAGATTAACATAAGAAACGATGACGAGAAGTCGAAGGCGTAAAAAAATTTGGAAGATCAAGGAAATAGTAAAAGTTAGGCCCAGTCTTCTTCGTCATCTTTCGATGCATTGCCATACTCAAAGCCAAATGCAGGCCTGGAAAAAAGTTTGGATTTATCCTCTTCGTCAATTTTAAGTTCTTCCAAGCACTGTTGAGTCTTCTGATCGATGTGCAGAGGCAAATTGCAACCGACGTAGCAATTGAGTTCGATGCAATAGTTCAAGAACATGTTCCAGTTTCGATCGTACGCCATGATGTGGGGATTTCCAATGACAATGAGCAAAGATTTGGCACGTGTAATGGCAACATTAAATCTTTTTGGAGAGAAGATGAAACTCATTCTGTCAATGATTTTGTCAGTCTGATTTTGCTCAACAGATCGAACCAAACTCAGAATCATAGCTTTTCTTTCACCGCCTTGAAATTCTTCAACTGAACCAACTTTGGGGACTTCCTCTGAAAGCAAGCCCAGTTCCATTGCTCTGCGAATTTTTTCCACCTAAGAAAATAAACATGTCACTAATATAAGACTCAATTACACCTTGTATTCTTTTCCTGTCCTTACCTGCTTTCTATAAGGTGTAATGATTCCAATTTCTTCAGTGGGCAGTCCGTGATTTCTTAATTGTCTCACGTACTGAACAACCTGCATAACTTCAGCTTTATTGTACCAGCTTGGGGAGTCTTCTTCTCTCTCGCTTCTTCCTTGCACGCCATGGAATACGAGTGGAACGCCTTTGGATTTTCCAAGTACCTCCAAATTATGACACAAGTCCACATCCTCCAACTTAACAGCAGATTCGAGCTCATCATCATAAAATAGTTTGGATGGCAAAGTCAACAGTGTCGGATGCGCACGATAATTTTTGACCAGCTTTGTAAGCACCACGGGATTGTATTTTTCTTCGGGAAATTTTTCGATGTTTCTTGAGTACAATGGAAGAGGCATTAAACGCTCCAGGAGGCTTAAAGAGAGGCCGACTTTGGCAGCTGCATCACTCATCAAGACCGGGCCCAATTGTTTTGGATCGCCAGCAAGAATTACCTTTATAAAATGGCAGAAAGAACTGACATTGGAGTTTGGAATCTCATTGCAACGGCAGTGTACGAACATAGCTATTGGCTCACCTGTCCCTCTTTCGAAAGTGCACAGAGAGTTGCCGGAATAATAGCTTCCGGTTCAGTGCAGTAACCAGCTTCGTCAACAAAGACATGAGTAAAATGGCCTTGCGTGTCCAATCCCAGTGTAATAAATTGCCCTGCTGTGGTGCAAGTGGATACAATGAGTCTGTACCGCGCTACCGTCTCCAGATGATCACCATCGACACAGAAGTCTCGGATCGAATCCGGGATTTGTATTTCCTGACGAAGAAATCCAACAAGGCGGACAAAGTCACCAGGGACAAATTGTTCTGATTTAACCAAATGCTCTGCAATCACATCAGCAGCAGAGTTTGATGGAGCAACAACTAGAATTCTGTAAATAGGAGTTCGTTAAGCATTGAAGACAAATAATTAAGTACGATCTCCAGCAGTTAATTCGGAAAGCATACCGAGAATTCGGGTCTAGTTTATAAATCTGGATTACAGCCTCGACAACGGTGACAGTTTTGCCAGTGCCAGGTGGACCGTAGATAATGTATGGTAGTGGCCGTGCTTGGCCTCTTAGGATTCTTCGAACAGCGTCCTTCTGCTCCTTGTTTAATGCGGTATTGAACCACTTCAGTCGAATGGCTTCAGATCTACTGAACTCGGGACCTCTTGTATCGCTGACGAAAACTCCATGGGTACTTTGCATCCGACGATTGGTTGACCTCGCCTTTCCAAATGCTGGTTTTGGAAGTTTGGGTCTATTGTATGCCTTCTTGGTGGTTTTCACGAATAAAGCTTTCGATGATTGCTCTTTCTCTTCCTATAATTTATTCGCCGAGGCGTGTTGAATTCGGTTTTTTGTAAATCACCCTCTTCATGTATTACAAGGAATAAGTAACTTATTACTTACTCTGACGAGCACATTGCTGCTTGTGTCAGCGCTTCCGTCCTCAATGCCATTTTCTGGCACGGGTTCCTCGTCCTCATCGCAGTCGCTGAGCTCGTTGTCTTTTTCGACGATTTCAAAAAATGGCAACCGAGGAGGCTTTAGCGAAACTTCTGGCCCAGGAAAGAGCCATTCTTCGCCAAGATACTTTTCAGCCTGTTTCACCGCATGATGGCAACGCTTATAAGTAGTTCGACTCAAGTTGAACTGCACCGTGACATAATTATTATAGTCTCGCTCGTCACGATTTTCAAATTTTATGTAAATGTAATTGCCCCGAATATCGTACACGTTTGTGGTGTATTTTCCTGAAAAATGAAAACATATAAAGTCAATGCGGATATTATTCAGCTATTCGGCACAACGGCAAATGAATTTGTACTAACTTTTAGTGTCATTATGATCATGAATAGTGACAGGATCTCCGACTTGAATGGGTGGGTGAATGTCTCGAAGTCCAGGAACCTCGAACTTGAAATACTCGCCACTTTTGTCTAAGAGTGTATTCTTCACGTCATGCTGCCTTCTTATAATGTCATTCTGAATTTCTTCCAACCAAAGTCCAAGTTCGAACTTGTCCTGTAACAACGGTAACATAACCGTAAATTCTCAAATCAAGAATGCCAGAATTGCATGCAAACCTGATAAGTTTCAATTCGCAACTCCTTCAAAGCATTCGGGAACTCCTTAGCAATTAGATTATCATCAGCGTCCTTTACAATTTTCCACAAGATCTTAGGAATCGTTTTCGGGTCCAAACTCCGAGGTTGAAAAAAAGGTGCGCGAACCATTGGTGCTGCTGCTCTCACGGTAGTTTTCATTCTGTCCTCCATGGCTTGAGTTATTAAATCCTCAGACTTCAAGTCTTGCCATTTGCATCCAGTGTTTGGGTTCGGCTTTCTTTCATTCTGGATAGCTTTTATTAAGTCTTCCTGATCAGACAATGACACTACGACCAGGTACCGGGCAATTTTGAAGGATCCGAAGTCGATTATGCACAATTCTCTCGTACCACCCATTTGGGTCGGCGAACAAGATATCTAATTAAAAATTAAAATTGATAAATAGGTTGAAAAACCAGTAGACGATGACACGACATGATTTTCCAACTATTGTTTAAAACTGTATGCTAACCTTGAAATCAAAAACAGAATTCGGTTCCAGCATTGTAATGAAGTCTTCACACTCTTTGACACATGGAAGTACGATATTGAATTTGCACACGTACTGATCCCCTTGAACGATAATGGATTTGAGAGGAATCGGAGTCAAAGTCTTGTTTGTAATCTGCACCGGTATTTCGCTACTCAAGCCAAGCCTAACACCACCAAAATTAACAAGCTTCTTTGGGTCAATTGCAATTCCTCCCTTATCTTTTACGAGCTCTGCCAGTGAATCAGTCCAAACATTTTCCTTTTGGAGCCACGCTTCATCCCTTTTAAACAAGAATCTGATAATTTCTCCGACCTTTTATATGATAAACCTTATTTCAAGCAACAATACACTTACGGTTTATTCGGGGCGGTGTAAGAGAGAAAATCGGACTTGTGAATAGAAATTGCCCTCCAGTTGAAACGGAGATCATACTTAGACTCAACGGCAACTACTCGAACAATGTCATGTGGAACAACTCGACCATTTCGGCACACACCTTCTTCAAAATAGATGCGATTTTCCACAGAAAGCTGGCGCCCATTGAGTGTAACTTTCCCAACTACAGTTTCCTTCTTCGTCGGTTCGACTGAAATGATTCTTCCGATGCCTTCATCATTGTCAATGTCATAGCTTTCTATTTTAACACGTAGGAAGTCTCCTACATAGACAAAGACAAATTCCTAATTTGCAACACTGGCAGCATGACAAAGCTGAAAATGTAGATACCTCGAATCACGTCATAGTCTCTTGGTAGTGCAGCATACGGCAACTCCTGAACCTCCTCACCAGATTTTCCATACCTCAACAATGCTAATCGTTCATTTCTACGAAAGTCTACGACCTTGCCAATGATAGTCTTGTATCGTTTCTTATCTTCTTGTGCTATTTCTTCATCCGTCTTATGAAACTCCATCCACGTAACCTCCCAGAGTATCGAGTCGCCGGTTTTTCTTGCTTCGAATGCAACTTTTCGTCCACGAGCCAGACCTTGCTGCATTATATCTTGAAAATTATCCACTGCGAAATAGTATTTACCGTCAATGACTCCCTTTGCTAAACAATTTTCAAGCACCGTGACTACTCCAATGCCTCTTTGGACCGAGTCAGGGACTGGTGGAGACTTTTGGGCCTGAAATGGTCGAACAGTGAATCAGTGAATACAGTTGCGAATCGCCACTTGATACATCAGTCGAACCTAACAGAAATTAGAAAGGTTACCTCGTGGTCTTGAATGGCTCCGTATGCGCCATCATCTTGAAGGTCATCAAACGGAGTTGGGACACTGATAGGCGATCTTGCGGAGTCCACATCATTGGGTTCGCTGCCTTCGTTGTCCACTGTATTAGCACTAGCACCTCCAGTCAAGTAGGATTTTAGTTTCGCGAACATCACCACGCGACTTGTGTGGCCACGATTAACTACGATGGTCAAGTTTCTCTATCTTAACCGTGAACACCAACTTCTTTAAATTAGGAACTAGATTATGAGTTGAATTAATTAAAATTAGACGCTACAGGAGTTAACCGGGTTAACAGGCAGAAGAGATCACGACCAGAAACATAGAAACGTTTAAGAAGCCCTGCTACGAATGGAACTGCTCACCTTTCAAATTCTCAAGGAAAAGCAATGTTACAAGTCTTTGTTCAAGAGGCTTACGAATAATATTCAACCCAGATGAAGTAGACTGCAGCTCAAGTCCTTGATTTTTAATCAGCAATTGATTGCATAGTAAGACATTGCTTGGTTATCACTTATCAGCAATTACACAAAATAGAATCCAGACAGGAATAGAATCGTGAGGCGAACCATCCCCCTTGCCGCTCCGAATTCTGATTCCTGCGTTGTGGCTGCAACTTCGGACCACACGTTCCTGTTCCTGTTTCGGGTTCGATGACTGCAGGACACGGCAGAGGCAGAGGTCCTCTAATTGGAACAGGAACAGTCACCAATTTGTGTGCTGCATTTTAAGTAAGCAAACTTGCATATCGCTTACACGCGTCGTGCTCTTCGCCGGCGTCGTTTCATGAAACTAGACCAATGCAGATCCTGGCTGGGCTTCTCGCTGTTCGTGTCATTGGCATATTTTTCTTGTAGCTCCAGCTCTGGCTCTGGCTTAATTTTCAAAGAGTGGTCCTGCTCTTGGTGAAGCTGCTCATGCACATCGGGTTCGATACCAACTCCTGAACCAGACAAATCGGCCAACTCAGCATTGATTGCGTTATCGGTGACGAGTCTTGGGCACAAATCTGAACCTGAAGAAAGTAACTGTTGATATCCACGGGTAGATCTCTAAAACTGAATGCTGTGCTCACCTGTCAGTGGAATTTCCTCAACGCTCGTGCTAACGGCAATTTCGACTTTGACGCTAACATCATTTTTGTCCACTGGCACGGCAAAATCGTCAAAACTACCCCAACTATCTAAATGTTTCGGATTCAATTTGAATACGTCTTCTGTGTACAATTTCACATTACATTCTGGCTCAAAAATCTCAAACGTGCAAGCTGAATTCACTTTATGGATCTTAATTGGCTCCGCGGCTGTGATAAGTTCACCGGTTAGGTCTGTTCCC
The DNA here is from genome assembly GCA_009869945.1 of Mesaphorura yosii. NCBI lineage: Eukaryota > Metazoa > Arthropoda > Collembola > Poduromorpha > Tullbergiidae > Mesaphorura > Mesaphorura yosii. Next base: position 16,798 of record WIXG01000115.1, read on the forward strand.
GTCGTATTTGAATTCAAGTCCACGATTGAATCCGAATTTTCGGTGTGCTCGTGTCCGAACGGCGAGATTTGATGCGACGACAAGGAAACTGTGGCCGTGGCTTTTGTCATGTCTTCGATCTTCAATTCATTTCCATTATGGCAGGATTCTTGGTTCAATCTTCCAAATGACTTTATCATGTCCGGCATTATTGTATGATTGTTATCTTCGTCAATCCTGCTGCAGCTTTGTATTTGACCATACACTTTGTCATTATCATCATGCATATCCTCTTCATCTTCAGTCCTCTCCTCGACGGTATATACGGTAATTTTCGTTTCCAGGTTCCCGTGCCCGTACCACAAGTTTTCACGAGACTTCCTGTATTGCTGACGCATTTGGTTCCACCCTACTGAAGTTTCACGGTCTTTCATCTCTTCAGCTTCTTCAGCATTCAATAAATCGAGTTCAGCTTCTTCAGCATTCAATAAATCGAGTTCAGCGTCTCGGTCAGCCTTGTAAACTGCACGACGTTCTTCGCTGCTACTGAATCTGACAGCAATACCGCCCGTGGCCATGTCCGCACAGATCCGTGGCCTGGACCCAACATTTGTATCAAGAGAAGATGTTGAAATCGCTGCTTCACTTCCTGAATTCTCCCTTATCATCTGACTGGAAAACGATTCGAGCGAAGAATCCCTTGAGTCTTCTTCCGCGTCCTCATCGGACTCGCTTTCGCTTTTGATATTGTCACTAAACGCCGACATTGATCTCACTTTGTAGGTCTGCTCCATTTCCGTCGATGATTTGAGGGAAGGACTGAATTTCTCATGCAGTTCTTTGAACATGTTTTTGTACTCATTCCGAGCATCTTGTATTTTATTGCTACGTCGAGGAAATATGTGCTTCTTCTTCCTGTTTTTGCGAGAAGGCTTCTCTCGTGGCTTTTCGTTCTTGTCCTTCAAACTCCTGCCGTTCATGTCGTCCGCTGCCGCTGCTTTTGGTGCGGGCATAATTTCAGGTGAGGAAGAAATGAGGAGCCTAATCGGCTTGATTGCTCCGTCTCGCTCATTCATCGTCACCATCGATCGTAATTCATCCGGTTTCTTTAGTTCGTTCAGTGATTGCAGCTCCAAGTCGAGGGTATTTCGCAACTGGTCACAAAGTTGTGCAGCGCCAGGCAATTGCTTGTCCAAGTTAATACCGGACAGGGCCTCTTTTGCCGCAGTTTTATCTGCTGCGGCCTGGAAGATCTTGCCACCATCGCTGAAATCTGAGTCGCTCTCCGAGAGGCTACCGGGTGATGTTGGGAAGAAAAGCTCGTTGTTATTTTTGTCGGTGGCCGACATTTTCAAAATGATACATTGTTGCAAACGAATTTATTGCTTTCTTTCGAGTGCCTTTTGAAGCAAGCCTCTTTTAAAAAAAGCCGTCCTGGAAAGGTGCGAAAATGTGGAGGAAAATGTAGGAGCTCTCGAGGAGTGTGGTCGAAAGCCTTCGGTTTCTATCACAATTCGGTCAATGCAATGGGACCGCAAAGGCCAGGCCGAATAGGCGTAAATTCCATGAAATCAAAATAGCACAGCAAGCCCCGGGACTTTTTTTCAGACGCTAAGTGACAAAATACAGCTCGAGAACATCGTAATTTTGTAATGTTAACTTTTATTAGACAACCAAAATTTCTTGTAGTAGTTATTGTACCTTAAAATATAACAATAAAATGCTTTATCGTAATTGTAACACTCTAACAGCTGTTAATCTCAAGCTACTATTAGCTGTCACTGTACTCCTAATGTACAAGCTGCTACTCTGTTACAACAAACTTCTAAAACATAAATACTGTTCAAGTTCAGCTGCAGTGACTTGTTCTCCATCATCCAGTAACACTTGTTTGCATAAGTTACTATTATATTAATTCATGGCTCAACAAAACCTAAAATCTCACCAATCTCGCTAAAATCGTATCCCAATAACGTCCTCACTTACGAGTGCTTACGGGCTATTTACTGTTATTTGCTAAATTTTGGAGCGAGAACATTTGTCCGAATTTAGAAAACTACTCGGTCCAACGGTATAAAAATATAAGTAGAAAACCTGGTTGAACTCATCAATTGCTGACATGTACGTAAATAGAACGCTGTACTGTACATATGTACTTATGGCAAATGGTTAACTTTAATTACACTGGTAAAAGTGTACATTACTAGAGGCATTATGTTTTAAAGTCTATTAGAGGGCGGATGTAATGGTATATGTCGTTTTGTGCGAAACATTTAATCTAATGTTATCGTTATCAACATAAGGCATGTCCTTAATTTTTAATCTGACGAAGCTGCAAATGTTCGCGCTTATTCAAAGTAGGTCTATAACCTAGCTGCAACTTAGCATTGGTACGGAGCAGCAGATTGTTGATGGTTGATTCCGTTGTTTTCTGGCGGCCTTCGCCCTACAAACGAACTCTCCATCCAAACTATTTGCTGCTTCTTATTTGGCTTCTGCCTTGGATTTGGTTTCGGCGGCGGTTCTTGTCCAAGCGAAACAAACTCATTTATGGCGTTGGTCACTTCTCTAATTGAATCGTGAATACTAGGAACTTCGGGTGGAAGGTTTAGATTTGGGTGCGAAATTGACGAAGTTTTTTGATAAGACAGGCTTGTTTTTTCTGATCTTTGTGGAGGCAATGGTGGACGGTCGGCTCCGGTTGGTCGGACAATTGAAGAAGAGGACAAGCCTCTTTGTTGCCTTAATGTTAGTACCTCCGCAGCAAGCCTAAAAGTGGTTCTCAATTTATCTCAGCAAACAAATGCAGGTTTAACGTGTTTATTCATTGAATCCTACCTTTCGGCTGGAGGACGATAGACTGAAAGTTTAGGACCAGTGTTTGTGCTAGTTCCGTTTGTCGAGCCATTGTTCAGCAAGTTCAAACGCTCTTGTGACCTCCAGCCCAAGTATGGCTGCTTGACGGTTGAAAGCTTGAGCCCAGGTGTCGAAGGTGGTGTTACACTGGGGCTTGCGCCCGACGTTGAACTGAGACGACTATGACCATACCGTGTCAGTGAAAACGGCATGCCATATCTGAAAGATTTGATAAGCATCATGGCTTGTTTCATCGAGCACAAGAAACACAATTCATGTAAGCAAAATTCGGATACTTACGTGAAAGAAGAACGTTCAAAAGCTGATGGGCTTTGGCTTGCGGTGGAGCTCGGACTTAGCAAAGACTCCCTGGACGATCTTGCAGCGCTTGCACTCATTGTTGTCGGCCTTCCACGAACAAAATTCGATCTGTTTAGTGACCCTGTGTGACAGAAAGAATACGTTGACTTAAACTCGGAATTAATTTGCCATGCAGAGGAGTCAGAGGCCTGGCAATGTCAAACTTTCCACGACAAATCTTAATATCGAATGTCAGCGATGTAACTTTTCACCGCAACTATTCTCAGTCCCACACAACTCCTCTCACACGTCGCACTAGCACTTAATGTCTGAAACTATTTGAAAAGCACGACTTCTGCATATAATCTTTATCCATGGTCGCAAAAATGCCTCTGGGTTCTTATTACAAAGAGTAAAATTGCAATTATGAAGAGCTGGGGAAAACGCACTGCTGCATGACTGCAAAGAGATGACTGACGAGCAGCGCAGCATAATTACACACGCACGTATATCCTGAGGTTAGTCCATACAATGCACTTTAACAATAAACAAAGTCCATTATTCTATTGTGTATAGCCGACTAGCCGAGCTGCAATTTTTTACCAGAGACATCCATAAACATCGTCTTTCTTCAAGTAAAACGTGCACAAAACATTGTGCAATTAGCAAAACTTGGCATATGAGTTTGAAAAGTTTGAATCGATGTTATGCTGTGTTGAGTGTTGGGCCGGTTTGTCAAATGAACAATAACAATAACCTTCACCCCAAACTTAATTAAAACCCGAGCGTTGCAAAAAATCAGCGCACATTCCTCCTACGCATTCAAGATCAGGAATTATGTAACGTGACTCTACTGGTATCTCATAAACTGGCTTAAGGTCATGTAGAGAGGTCAATGATAATTCTGTTGCACGTACTGCTCGGTTATTAAATCTGATCGTTAAATCTAAGTTAAACTAATACCAAAATGTCAATGCATACCTGAATAACGACCACTTCCACTGTGAAGACTTGACAGTGAAGGTGTTCGGTACGCCGACAGTCCAGGCCAACCTCCAGCTAGTCCGCCGGCACTTCCATACTCGGAGCGTTTCAATAATTTGGTTGCTGTTGTTGCTGAACTCGGGTTGGGACTAGCACGGTTCTGTTGATTTGGTAGGGTTCCACCACGTGAAAATTCGGAGCTCTGATTATGTCGCAGATACCAATCTGGCACATTCAATTTTGACAATGAACGCTGAATCCGTAGTTCGTGTTCAGAGAGTTGCCGATTTTCTTGGCACAGCTTGTTCTCCGGAGGCTGTATAGGAATAGAATACGAAAAATGTTAGTGCTAAAATATCAGCAGCTAAGGGCTAGGCAAGGTTAAGCGTAAATGTATTTGTATTTTGTATAACTACCGCAGCCATTGTCGTCCTTATCTTTCACACTGTGTCTTCCCATGCAAGTATAGCACTGACCATGTAAGGATACGAAATGGCAATGATAACATGATTACAGGACAGGAATGGAAGGTAATTGCTCGTACAAGTTGTAGTAATTTCTGCGGACGCACGGTGACTATTTACACAGTTTAGATAAGCCTCTCAGCGTCTCGCGTATTCGGTCTTTTCTTCTTTATCTTCTTTTCTTACAATCGCTAGCTTAAGAACGCAATGTATTGCGATGCTAAAGTTTTAGATGGTAATTCAGTAATGAATCATAGCGCAGCTCTTCTCTTGCCCCTCAAACAACTCGATATTTTAATCAGGTCGCGAAATTAAATTCATACGAGCGCAAAACTTCGCAAACAGAAACATGATATTGGACACTCAAATTACACCTGATCCCAGTGATCCGTGCCAGTGCCAGTTGAGACTGGTTTCAATATTTTTATGAACAAACGGTGTGGGACATTCAGTATTTGCTGCATCTCATCATGTAATTAAATCCGCTGTTAAAATTTTGACAGATTATGCAATGGCCCTCCTCAGCTCCGACCGTAAGCCTCACACGCTCAAACGATTCGATTGCATTCCAATGTGATCAACTGCGGTTTGTGACCGAAGAAATTAACCACCTGGCAATTTGAACCTAGCGACCTCAATCACTTATGTCTTCATGGCCAAATCTGTCCAAAACACGAGCTGGGCGTTAGAATAAAGTAACCTGATCGTTACCTTTTCCTTCTTCTGTTGCTTCGCGACTTTATACATCTTGGAACGTCTCATCGTCAACTCCGACGCTCCAGTAGATAAATTCTTACCAGTGTAACTAGCTTTCTAGTAACAGTAGCCAGTAATGATATATGGCAATTAGAAAGATCACGATTACAGTACCACAATAACTTTTTGGAACACCCTTCCACAATTCAACACGATGCAATTCAACACGATGGAGTCAAAACGTTGGCAATTACTGACCTGTAAGAACTACGCCTCTTAAAATTTATGATTATGCATAAAATTCCACTGGTGGCGAACGGACAGAAACACGTAATAATTAACTGCGTCAATTCTACCTTATCTAAACGGTCCAAAAGTGCAACGCAAGGCCAAGGCAGTGTTGAGCAAACAAAAGACCCCAGCTCCAACGAGAGATTCTTGAGAAAAGCATGCAACGCAGCTTGCGCGTTGTAACATTTGAACCCATGCATTGTTGCAGTTGGCTGGCTTTATTGTTGCTCTCTTTGTTGTATTTTGCAGTCCGGTACCGCGTTGTAAAAGTGAATTAATTCAGAAACAGAATTTGTACTTACCAGATAAGAAGCTGCCACATTATTGTAATTATTTCCAATTCCAGCACCACCGTTCCTCTTTGTCGGACTGTCATCGAGAAGAAACTCCAGGGATTTCGTTCGTTCGTCATCGTCCATGCCGATTCCGCCACCAGCGTTGTTCATGTTGAGATGATTGTCGTCGTCAAGAATTGAGGTTGCACCAGGGACAAGAGACAGCTTTAACCCATGTGTCGTCAGATTGGTTAAGCTCTTTGCTTTGGCTGCGGCTCCGTTTGATGAGTTGACGCTGCTGCTGCCGCTAGTTCCAGTGCCGGCGCTGTTTGTATTAGCTGGCGACGTTGGGTAGTATGATTTCATAATCGACTGTTGCACGTCCAGAATTACGAGCTCAGCATCCAGCATCTCACGGCTCGTACCTACGCACAAAAACGAGAAGGAACGTTAAAAAAACATTAAAATTAGTGTGAAGTACGACGCGATGGCTGTGAGAAAATCAAAGACGAGGTTTATGGGGCTTTTACATAAATGACTGGCATTGGTGTGACGAAATAGAAACTGCTTAACATGAGAACATGTTAGCATGAGAACTTTCACTACCGAGCCACAGTGCAATTCGATAGAATATATATTTGCAAAAAGGAAGACAATAATAGGAAAATCAATAAATAATTTATTAACCTCGAGACAACTCAAAACCCAGCAAAGCTGGCCTCGAATTTCCATTTCTACCGTTTTACTTGGAGTCACTTAAAACTAAAAGCAAAGTTTAATCTCCGTCCCAGAAATTTCAGACCCGCAATACAACTCTTTCTGCAGTCATGTAAACTACAAAACGAAAATGGATGACAGAGTCTGCCGTCTTTCATATTTAGATTTTTCTAATCTGGGTTTCAGCACCCAGCTTCCATCTTAATTCTCATTCCGTATTCCGGTGAAGCTTGTGGCAGTGGCAGTCTTTCTCCAGATAATAAATGGGGTGGATGATTTAGACATTTTGGTTCCAGGAATTTCTTCTGCCTGTCTGCTTGTCTGCCTTGAGCAAACAGCTTAGAGTTCAGAGTTTATGACCGTCGTAAACTACGAGACATCAACCTCATCTGCCAACACAGAATGTACAATCCAACGCAGTATAAAGTAAGAGACGACGACTGCAAAATCACGCGATTTGAAATACGACACAAAAGACGTTCTAAGAAGAAGTGCTTTCAATTCAATTGTACTTCAACTCAGATGATTTTATAAATATTTTGTACGAATAAATTGTAGATATTCAACGGTACACGTATGAAGAGCAAGACCAATTTTTTTTACTGATAACATTAAACTTGAAATGATTTCAAGTGCATTGAGTGTGAGGATAAATTCGGTAAATGACGAGTGTTGTGGGTAAAATGCCAGGCAATCCATGCACTCGTGTTGTATTGGCAGCCTGGCAGTCTGTATCCAAGCCGCGTGCTGCGTGTAATGGCATTTCAATCTCATTTCCGGGTTTACAAATCACGCCTCAAGTGTCGAACGAGAAGAAGAAACAACATATCGATAGCTGAGTAGCTGTAGCTGCTCTTCCAAAATTTAAACATGTAAAGTTAATCCGTGCAAAACTCGTCTATGCGTTCTGCACTGAACTCGAAGAAAACTATTCGACTATTCGCCTCGACGCGACGTTCCAGATTCAAGCAGACGATCTGTATGCTGGCTGCTTCATTTCATTCACACTCAATTCCTTGTCGTAGAAATACGTCGATGCTCAGACTCAGACTCAGACTGCTCTTGGAATAATGTGTTTACGAGTGACATCCACATTTTGGAAGTAGTAAAGAGCAGCACAGAAAGAAGAAAATGACTTCCTCATCCGACTGCCGTCGTTTCTTTGAGGCACAATCTTCTGTCTGCTCGCGCTGGCACACGTACATTTGGCGAGCAACTTTCCATCCTATCCCGTGCCTTTCCTTCCTTCCTTCCGACTTCGGCCGGCATCTGTCTACATACTCTCGGTCCTATCACGTCAATCTATTTCCCAAAGTTTCAAAAAACTCATTCAAGCGTACGCACCACGCAAAGTCAAAAAATTCGAACCGAACCAAAGAACGAAAACGAACTTTGAAGTTATGCGATCCGGTCGGCGCGCTGTGCCGCGTCTGGTTAATGTTTGCCCGAGAGAGTCTTCAGACAAGTCTCGTATTTAAAAAAAAATTTGACTCTTACTCTGTCTAGAGGAATGTGTGCCCAGATGGACGGATTGGAATTAGAAGAATCAAAGCACAAGCACCAAGTTACCTCTTGAAAAATGGACGTCTGACAACAAACATCGCCGAGATGCGAGATTACGAAGATTTGAAGCACTGCTGCAGCATGGCAGTAATTTTTTACTTCGGGCAAGCACACACAAGGCACAAATATCGTACGTTTTGTATGAAACGGAAAGCGCTGACTGGAATCTCAAACTGAAGCTGAAGAGCAGAAAATAGTAGCCAAAGTCAGAGTCACAATTCGTGCCCACATTGTTTGTGTGCACAATTCACTTCACATGTAACAAGGAAATACGAGAAGTCAAAGTCAGAATGAATTTTTGTACAAAAAATTATAGCATTCTAAATGCAAAGTCATGTCGTATTTTAAGCTCATGGCTTATGCACTTGTAAAGCATTACATCATTAGCGAAAAAATAATTCCACTCTTCTCTTGAGAATTCTGGAATTTAAATGCAATGCTAATCACAGCTCACTCACGATATGAAGTACATGTTTACATGTGTAAATAGTACATAATTAATGTCTGTGTAAAGTAAACTGCCTGATTTGTAGTTGAGTGATTGCGTCGAGAATTCCAGATCAATGGTGCCAAGTAGGAATCCAATGCAGCATAACGCATATCGTGGCAAGGTAAGGTGAGCAACCAAGCTGCAGGTGAGTTGTGAGTCTACAATGAGAATGGACGTCATCGTGACTTTGGACTGATTTGTGATTTCTTGACAATAGGAATTTAATATCCTGAGTTTGGCGGAGGTAGAAGGCAGAAATGTTCCCAGGCAATATTCTAGCATAACATGAATATGAAATCGTGCTCACGCAAAGTCAATTAAATCGTCCAAACCGTGCCCACACTACAGCTGCGCTGCAAAAATGAAGTACCGAACAATTCTCTCAGTATTGATTGAGAATTTGGCTTAATGAGTACGTACATTGTACAAGCAAGAGAAGTTTATGTTAGCAATTACGTAAAAACTAACACTTCCACGAAATTAATGAGCTTCTGGATGAAGAGCATTGGAGGAGGGGATGGCAAGCACGGGGGTTCTTCGAATAAAAACTGCGGCCTGCGACTGCGAAATATGTCTAATGTCTGCTCTGCAAATATTTACAATAAAATCATGACCTTGAAAATTGGAAAGATACCGAAAAATGTGTACACTTGCATCCCACAAGTCATGGATGACGAAAACATTTTGTTCAGTCTCTGAACACGCTTCACGGACACGCGTACTCACTCGATGTTTCTTGTACCAAGACAAGAGAGTTTTGAACATGCAATTGTATTAGTGCATCCGAAAATAGACAGTTGTTAGATGCAGACTGCAGAAAGTATTCGATTTTCGGATCTTTCACGCCCATTTGCAATGCTCGAATTCGAAAATTCACGGATCACTGTCACTGAGTGCATTCTGTACTGACGATAATCTTAATTATCGATTCAAATTCCGAGACTGCAGGCAATCGACAGCGTAACTTAATTACAAAATCCAGTGCTGTCGTGCATGCTTAAGACTTAGGTTTAATTTTCTGTCTGTCACTCATCCTTAGGCAAGAGATCCATATCTGACTAACCTTGACTTACGCATGCATGCAGTGGAAATCGATTCCCTGCCTAATCGTAATTGCCATTGCGCTTGGCATTGCCGGCATGAAAAATTAATGATCGATTCCAGGCAGGGCAGGCACAAGACAAGAGAAAGGCAATGCAAACGATCACCAACATAAAAAATAGTTAATTTGACAAGATGTCGTGTACGCTTACTAATTTATTATGTTGATAACGTTCCAGCTGCGCGTGCGCTGCTGCACTGCAATGCGAGAGAGATTTGACTTGCATGGATAATCATTTAGACCCTGACACTGCATTGGGTGGATTTCTTTTGGCAACTCGAAGTCAAATCACTATACATCATCGTCATCGACGTAATGAGACTTTCGGCTTGACTTTAGCTCAGCTCTTCTCGAACTCGAACTTACATGCAACGGCTCAACGGTTGGCTTGGCTTGATTTTTGAAACACTCGACACTCGAATTGTCGAATTCCTTTCACGTTCCACTCGCTTCACAGTCACAACCATCTTTGTATCATCAGGTCGTTTATTAAATAAACTGAATTATTTCCTTTTTGTAGTGTTGAATCACAAATATTCAAATCACGGAAATGGAAACGATGAACTAATCAGCGGATCGTCTCTCTTTAATTAACACTACCTCGGTCTCTAATGTGGCTGCGATCTGTGATGGTATCTCGCGTGCTGCAAAATATGAAATGAAGAGGAGTGCAGTAATTTTGAATTCGAGCAGTCGAGCGCAAGTTCTAATCTCTGCTGGATGCTACTTCTAATTATTATGAAAAACACGACACAATGACAATGGCAATGGTCGTGATCGTGCTGTGGAATACAAAAGCGTCTTAATTACAATGCAATGACTGTAGCAACGAGAAATGGCATTGATATGGATGTGGGATGTGAATGATAAATAAAGAGTAATGATCGCGTTTGCTGATGAGTGCGAATGCGAATCCGTTTCAAAAGATTGTCAATGTTAAAACCAATGGCATTGGCATGCTGGTACTGGAATTCTGCTTTTAATGCAAAGTAAATGCACCTTGCATTTTACCCCTTTCAGATCGTGTCGATTTAATTATTATGGTTGGGGTGTTGCTTTTTGCATTGTGATCGCTGTGGGCCCACAATGAATGAATGAAAGAATGCCAATCGCGTGCGACCTGCGACTCGATGCTGCAATGTGATAGTGACCTCCGTGCAAGATCGTGCACTTCGTGAGTGTAATACCAACACATTTAGACAATTAACAATGAATCCACTTATGATAATACGGTCAAATGGCAATGCAGGCCGTCGTAGCCGTAAGTGACAATCAATCACAAAGTGGCACGCGAACGATGCCGATGCCATCGAATATCAGAAGCAGAAATATCATCTATCTTAGTTTCTAATTCTAGCAATTTGTGCTTGTGAAAATCATAATTATAGTTATATGCAGGGCACAAGCATAACAGATTGACAAAAACAGACAGCTCGTGGGCCACGGCAAGCCGAGTATGTGCTTTGAAAATAGCAGGAAGGAAGGAAACAAGAGTAGTTTAGCTGGTATTTGTATCGTGAGTTCCAAATCCAAGGTCATAAAAATTATCTTGTTAGCTGGATGGGTTCGCTCAAATCGTAAATATTGCTCAATGCGATGCGATACGACAAACGACGCAGTGACGGGCATATCAAATAATCATATTTACACATCAAACTATTCCTCTTCTTTAGTTCGTATATGGGAACTTTGCTGTGTACGCAGCTAGCCGGCACTCTTAAAAGGTATGGCTACGACCATGTCAAATGTAAAGCGTATTAAAATTTGTAGTCGGCACGACGTTGAGACTGAAGATAACTCACCAGTATCAGATGGCTTGAGTGACCTCATCCCAAAAAGGAATAATTCGACTTTAGCCTTCTTTTCATGGTTGACTCATCGTCCAAGAATTGGACAACCACGAAATGGCTAATTTACTACCCATAAAAATCACATACGCATAAACCAAAAGCAATCGTATATAATTGCAAATTCGGTCGTAATTTTAATGCTTGAAACAGGCTCGTCTTGTCCTATTTTCGGCCGGTGGTTTGCACACGAAACTCAAACGGCAAATCACACGGGCAGTTCCCGTATCGTGTTTATTTCGTTCAGTAAAGCTATTATAAGTCCACAAATATGATAGCTTGCCAAATATCCGAAATCTGAATCGCAAATCACATTTTTCATCATCAGAATTGGAATTCCCCGAATCTGGGAATTTTATCCGGCATGCTCTACATGCAAACGCAAATCCGCGAATGTGATCGTGTGTCCATGGCGTGTCATGTCACGACTGATCCCAAATCCAATTTCTTTCCTTGTGGTTGCAGTTCGTGATTTGGATTCCAAATCTGTGCCACATGCCGTGACCATGCAAATACGAAATACCAATTATTTTTCGTAACATATTTTCCATTCCCATTCCCATAATACTTTACTGGTCCCTGGTCCCTGTCCCACGGCGCGAGCACGACACGACCATGGCTAAAACTACGATATGCTCCACCTACATGCATTCTGGCATTAATTTATGTTACTCGATGACATATTGCGGGCGCGAGCGCGGGCGAGTCGCGAATTTTGAGTTCTTTACTATTATTAATAGAATTTTGCATCTGTTTGGATGTGGAGCAAGTGTATGCAGTACGTCGTGCGAACGTTTGCCAAAATCTGCATTGGCAGTTTGTGCAAAAATAAGATTTACCGATGCCAATTCGCAAATCCTGAACGTCTTCTTGTGTCGTTGTATCCTACGTGCTTCTCCTCTGTTCCATTATTCAAGGTAACAATACAGATGCTAGATGCAATACATACAAGAACGCATGTAATGGCTGTGAGTGGCTATTTGAATGAAAAATGGAAGGATTTCTTCAATCTGTTTACACAAAGGAAACGCGTAGGAGATTCCAATAACACACATCTTCATTCAATTTCTGAATTCTATTCAATCTAGATACCTCGCATCGCACGTCACATCAGGCAAGCCGATTTCAATTATGATTGCCTCGTTAATAATGGACATATTATTATGAGATTATTGCTCTCGTGTCGTCTCACAACTCGCGAGTCGTAAGAAGTGGGGAGAATGAAGAGGTCTCGTCGTAGCAATGATTCAACTCTTGATATTGTAGTGGCATTAATGACCTTTAACACAACTTATTTCCAAACATGGATTTATAATTCATCAAAGTCTTCAGCAGCCGCTAAATGCAAGATACAACCCATTCCCTATGTAAACTGGTGCTTGAGTGCAGATCTTTTAAGCCACAGCCATTCACGTCGTATAAGCCACTACCACATGATTCAGAGAAAATTCAATAAAGAGCCATAGATCAAAATGATCCGAGCAAACCTCCTCCATTTCAGTCCAGACTACTGCGCTCAGACAACAAATAGCCAATTTTCCAACCATTTACTCACTTTGTATCAAATTACGATTTTTTGCGAAGAATTCTCGCGTCCCGAGCCTTGGCTCGGTCTCAACCGGCCGGCGTGGCGAGATCATCACATAAAGTGCAGTCGAAATGAGTGCAGATGCGTCTGGAGTCTGGAAGCACTAAAAGAAGTAATCAATCATGACGATTTTCTTTTGTCGCCCGACGGTAGTTAAACTTTTGGCTCTCGGGCCAGGAAAATAGTCAATTTAGGCAGTAATCTCATACCATTGTGCAGTTTGCCTGTGTGCCTGTTACTCCGACTGCGGGCTAAATTGCAATTTCTATTACCTCGAGATGCGAGACGAAGACGCTTTTGTAGTTATTGTTATTTTGTTGTGGTTGAGCTGAGTTCAATATTTCCATTTACTACTCAATAACCTCATCATCCACACAATGAACTTTCCAGATCCACGCACCAGGCATTAATAATACACAAAAGTTATTGCCGCATGTCTTGCCGCTTTGGGGTTCGTTGTCATTCGCATTCGCGTACGCGTTCACAGTTCCACACCCCAGAAAGCCAAAAGAAAGCTGAGGCTGAGGTGTGAATGTGAAGGAATCTTTTCACTTTCTTTCGTCTATTCTTCGGTGGCGGGATGCGTTTTATCTTTCTGACTCAATGAACAACAACATAAAATCCACAAGCGAATATGGAACCGTTCCGCTTTGCAACTTTTAATGCTGACTGCCGACACGAAAGACAGAATAGAAATAGAATAGCAATAGCGTGCATTCCAATTTATAAAGAACAATCGGTCTAATCCCTCAAGACCGTTACATTCTTTTAAACTAACCGAAAGACCATTGAATTCTGGAAGAACTACAAAATGCACTTTCAGACATTCAAAGTCATCGTCATGCCTGCGCTTTTAGAATGATGATATATTGATGCGTTATGGAATCCTCTTCGTCGCATGAAAGCAATGGCTGAAAATGACTTGTGACTCGTGTGAAGATTTTAACTTTCTAAGATGTCGAGTGCATCTTGTATCTGGATCTGTTGCATTCCCAATAGCAATAGCAATTGCCTGGTTCCCTTCTGCGTTAAAAGGATCTTAAACCGGCGAGGGATAAAAGAAGACATGAGACAAGACGTGCGTACGTGTGATGTGTACATCTGTTTCTTCTCATTACGCTTCGGTATTTCGGTCTTATTGTCCTCCCTCCAGAACCCGCACTCCAATCCGAATCAGGGCCAGGCCAGAAGTGCAGCAAGCGCAAGAAACCCAATGCACTTCACAAAGCGCAGCGTTGAAAATCCATTTTTCATTTCCACATTTCCTTTTACAGTTTACACGCCTTTCACTGCATTGCAAATGCACTGAAGAAGACAACACAAGACGCATCTGCATACAGCTTCCTGTCTTCGTCATTACTTATGCAACTACAACTATCAACAGAACTGTGAGCAGCACAGTTTGTTTGAGGATTATGGCGCCAGTCTTTCTTTACTTTTGTTTTCGGAGCTGGAACTGCAACTTGGTGCCTTGTCTTCCGTGCATAGTTAAAGAGCTAACAATCCTGCAGATGCTGCAGAGGATGAGCACGCGGCGACGTGGCACGCGGACACATGCTGACTCTGAATAGCACTTGAACTTTTATGAATTCATAATTCACTAATTCTTAAATAATAAGACGGATCTCGAATTTCATCTCACTTTGGTTTTCTCATCCTTGTCTGACTTTCTCTCATTTGAATTTTATGACTGCACTGTGAACGCCTTCCACGACTACGACTACGATTAAGACGTATGCTAAATAAGAAGCTAAGAACTCGACTTCGTCGTGCTTGCTTGTACAAGAGTCCAGGGGCCGACACGTGAAACCGGTCGAGGCCCAAATAAGGATACTGACATGGATCCATCGTGAGCGCGAAAACCGAGCCACAGGACGTAAATTCAACACACCTTCTGGCCCATTGTGCAGCATAATGAAAAAGGGAAGTGAGACAGAATGGAAAGGAAGTCAGGAGTAAACAACACGAATGGAAAGGCAAATGTGCACGATTTCAGTCGAGTCTGGAGTCGAATATAACGTAATGCAACGTAACGTGCTTGAAACTCGTTTACAAGAACACGAAAGCAACAGTAACAACCCCAAATTCCATTCCATAAAAACAGAACCAATAAAAGTAAGTAAAGTAGCACAAACGCGCTGGGATCATGAATTCTGCTCTCTGAATCACGAAAGACAGCAGGACAGACAGGAAAGGGTGCTGGTGCCATGAACCCCACGTTCCGGTTTGCAGTCATTTTGCCATATGTGATGTGAATTCATGCGTTGCAAATGGTTCAAACCGCAAAACTAAAACGTATCCGTCAAAGACGAAAGACCCCATTTACTCATCGCACATTTGTTCCAGAGGGAAACGTGCGTCTATTTCGACTCGACACCCTTCCTTGCATTGCATCGGCCGGATCATTTGAGTATGAGTTGAGAGCTCAAAAGTCTTATTTGGAATTTGACTTACCCGTGTCCAAGTCCGTCTCCACGATTCCAGTCTTTGAACTTCCGTAACCAGTGGCACCGGCACCGTTATACGCCAAATGCTGCTGCTGGTGGTGGTTATTTCCATGCGCCTGTCCTGGTGGGAGACCAAGACTCGTGCCGTTGCCGCTGCCGGTGTTTGTGTTTGTCAGGATCAAATTAGGATTCGATTTGGTTGACTTGCTGGATTTGCTAGAGCCGTGATAATATTTCTCAGCAGCAGACTTTAACAGCTTATACCATTCACGCTCCGTCTTCTTGTTTGTGTTGCTGTTCGTGCTCGTGTTCAGCGGTGAGCCATCGACTATGGCGGTGTTGGGAGTAGAATGGGCTGGCGTTAATTTTGATTTATTGGCCGGAGTTGATGCGATGGTGGCTCGTTCAATTGTTTCTAAATCGGGTTGTGATTTGGAGATTTGATCCCTCGTTCGGTGCGTGTCCTCTTTGAACGCAGAGAGTTTAGAGTCCAGTAGATCAATTCCTTTTCCATCACCTGCACTCGCGCCCGGTTCATTGACACTTGAGTTAATTGATTGATCAATGTCCGGGTTGCTCAGGAATTGTTTTCGCTCGGCGAACGTGCGAATACGACTTCCAGCTGGACGCACTTGTTGTCGCTGTTGAATTGCCTTGATTCCTGCGATTTCATCGAGGATGCTCTCGAATGCTTCTGAGCACGCGTCTTCCTGCTGTTGTTGATGCTGATCTTTGCTTGGAGACACTCCGTCCTCGGGTGACGTTGACGATGGCGGAGTATATGGCTCATGTTGCTGTTGATAATTAATACCATTCTTCTTCAAGATCGGAGCCGCTGGAGCTGATGGTGTGCTGCCTGAAGCGTCGCTCGTTTTGGGTTTCAGCGTCACTACAAACGTCGTCGTCGTAGATTGAGCCATTTTCTTGTTCGGTGGCTCGGTGTTTTCCTTCTCCTTCGGGTAAATCTTATCTCTCTTCTTTTTGTTCGAGGATCCAGAAAGCCGCAACTTTCCAAGCCTCTGGAAGAATCCAGGCTTGCTCTCTTTTTCCTTGAGTTGCTGCTGCTGTTGTGGTTGCGGCTGCTTTTCCGGAACAGCAGCAGCTTTTTCTTTCGCAGGTTTTTTACTGCTTTCACTTCTGAGCCCTAAGAAGGTGGCCGATCCAAGCTTTCTCTCGGCATTATTCTTACTCGCCGATGCAGAAGCACCGGAAGTAGATTTTTTATTGCCGTTGCTGCCACTTCCAGCGGTCCGGCCTTTCTCCTTCCTGGATGCACTTTTGTCGGCAGCGAACTTCGAAGGTAGAATTTGCTGAGGCTGAGGAATCGCTTGAATTACATCTTCTTCTGGATACCCATTTTTGTATTTTGATGAGGTATTATTGTATGATGACGGTATTTTTGAAGTAGACGGCGACGACGGGTCCTTTTTCGGCTGTGGCACGAGTTTCTCATCGATTTTTCCTTCCACGTGCAATGGGTTATGTTGCAGTCGCTGAGTTGTAGCAGCCGACGCGGAAGCTGCCGGAGAAAGTGCAGCGCCAGAGAAAGATGCACTTGCTGTCGTGGGCGTAGTTGAAGAAACTTTCTCCTCGCACTGACTCAGTAAATCCGGGACCATTGTTAGTAATACTGTGGGTCTTTGCGCTGGTGATTTATTCCGAATACCTCCCATTTCCAAATCATACTCAAGCCTCTCTTCTGGATCTGGACTGTTGCCGTCTCCGGTATCGTTTCCGGCACCTTTCTCCGCCTGGTCGGTCACTCGTAGCCATATTTTGTCTGGCTCGGTAATATTTGAAGAATGAACGCGGACTTTCTCAATTGTTCTCGAGTCATGCGCTTGAACATCATATTCGTCCTCATCCTCGTCGTCGTCGTCCTCATCCTCGTCGTCTTCGACTTCGTTTCGAGCGAGATGATCGTCTTCGAGAAATTGATTGTCAGAGGATTCGGAAAACTCAGATCCTTGGTCAGTGTAGCTTTCTCGCCAACTAATTTCGGACACGACCGGACTAAAGTGTACCGTGCGGCTCGCTTTGGTGAGTGAGCCACATCGGGTACTGTCACTCCCCACGCTTCCAAGCGTGCCCGATCCTCCAGCTCCGTCATTGCAGTCTGATGAAGACGACTGCGGATTGAGAATCGTAGTTTGATCAGAGCTCGTGCTGCTTTGGTTCGTTGGAGTCGACGGACTTGGCGTCCGTGAACTTACGAGGTAGACTTCCACTTGATTGTGCTCGCCGTACGTTTTCAATTGCCGTGCCACAGGTGAGGCAGACAACTCCTTTGGTGGAGCGTCGATCACACCGCCTCCGCCGGCTTCCATCGTGGCACTCGCGCGTGCAGGCGCAGTTGCAGTCACGGCGGCTTTTGGTTCAGCAGATACGACGACACACTCACTCGTGCAGTTCAGATGATAATTGTTAGCTTGCACTAACAAAATATCTGGGACAATGTCAACCGAACTTGAATTAGCACAATTTTGGGGCGCGGATGAGCTCGCGCTGGCACTGACAGTATTTAACGCTTCGCTACTCGAGTTGTCTTTGGTTTCGACAATATCATCACCACTTGGTACTCGTACTGGTTCTGGAGTTGCTCCAGGAGCGGAAGACAACGACGCACACGGGTCGTCGTTACAAACCCATGTTCTCTCTCGAACGCACAAACTCTCACTGACTTCCACTCCGGCGAGTTCCTTCTCTTCCCTTTGCGTTTTCACCACTTCCTCGTTTGGGTTCTTTCTTGTAGCAGCAGAAGCTTCAGAAGAAGATTCATCGACAGCCACATCCACACTCACAGCAGCATCTGTATCACCATCTCTCGCTTTCTTCTCTCTCGCCTCTCCTTCTTGCACTTCCACATTCACATTCACATGCTCCGTTCCAAAATTAGAAACTCTTAAAATAGAATCACCCTTCTGCTTTGCGTCCGCGTTTACGGTTTCGCTTTTAATAGCACCAGCATTAGCATTAACAGCAGCACGACGACGACGCGAGCCCGAACTCTGAATGGCAAGAACGGAATCCGAAGGTTTCGTGAGTAATAAATCGAGCAGATCATCCAGAACATGAATTTGATTCTCGTTCACAGCGGCGGCGACGGCGGAACTGTTTGCGCTTGTGTTTGCACAATCGAATGATAAAACAGACTGCTGATTACTTGGTTGAGTTGATGCTGATGCTGCTGCCGCTGCCTGAGCATGAGCATGGGCATTAGCAGGAAATCTCCTTTGGTGATTCTTCTTTCTCATCTGTTGCTGTTGCTGCTGTTGTTGCTCTTCATTGGGGTTACTATTATTAATATCTTCATTATTAATGGGAGGAGGAGTAGTCATACTCATACTCGTAGCCGTAGTCGTTCTCACAGTCCCAGAGTTATCTGGAATTGTAGTCGCAGTCCCAATCGCACTACGGCCACGTTGAGCAGCATTGGGTGAGCATGACGAATCACTACCAGCACGTTGTTCGTCTTCCCCTGCTTCTCCTTGTTGTTTTTCTGTATCTGTAATCGTAATCGTGCCTCCGTCTGTGTCTTGGATCGTGTTAGTGTTTACATTACATGCATCTGTGTTTAACATGCCATTCGTCGAAGTACCATTGTCATTATTACGATTCAAGGTCTCCGCTGTTATGCTTGTGTCTGCGTCTGTAGCTTGAGACGTAGTTGCAATCGTGTTCGTACTCGTATTCGTTGTTAAAGCTGACCCACTTTCATATTCATGAATCATTGCTGCAGCAGAACTTTCAATTTCTGCCTGGTATTGATGTGGAATGTCGTAATTCTCGTAATTCTCCTGCTTAACTGCATTTTTATGAATATTACGCTCACGTTGTCGGTTGTCGTCGCCCATTGAATGCGAACTTTCTCCCAAAACGGCTTCGTGCTCGTCTTCTTTTGGAATTATGGTCTTGCTCGTGGGTAATTCGTCTTCATTAGCAGCATTTGAACAAGTCGTGGCACTGTCAGCATTTGGATTATGTAAATTCACGTACACATCCACACTTTTACTAATTGGTGATGCACTTGATGTGTCCCTGCCTATGCTTCGGCCGTGAGACGTTGCACCTTCACGCTCTGCTAGCTGCCTAATTTGATCAGGATGCGTGCAATTAGGCTGCGACGAAGACGACGACGAAGAATGTCCATGTTCACGCATTTCAACAGCAGCTGACTGCGACTCGACGTGTTGCTCATTCCGATTTGTCATCCCCGAGTTCTGATCGGTTGCTAAGCTGCTGCGTGACGTCACCATTCCTTTTAATCCGTCGGCGGCATTGGAGTTCAATACTTTTCCATGCGACGACTCGTCGTTTATTTGATCCGGCTCATTGTTTGCACTCTCACAAAAAGCAGCGGAATTCGCATTCATTGCTTGTCGCTGCTCATTCTTTTGATCAGACTCAATCAGAGCAGAGTCGCAGCTAGAAACAGAATTAGTCATTTGTATAAATGATGAGGAATCTCCTCCATCCAGGTCCGAGCTTCCTGCCTGCCGTGCGACAGAAGATTGAGAGGATGCATCCTCTCGTTTCGAATGTAAATTATTCTGCTGGACCGAGTCCAAGTATGGCGCAGGAGAATCTGAATCTGTTCGTAGGTTAGGACTCTTCTCATTCCTGTCCTCATCATTCATTGAAATTCCTAACGGTGGAATTGGATTTGATGAAGCGGCAAATTCTCGACTCTTATCTGGACTTGTCTCATTCTTATCAGCATTCTTTTCTGTCGCCAGCACGTCCGTTTCTTTTGCTGACTCTGTATTTGATGAATCTCCCTCCTCGCCTGTTACTGTCTTGTTTGCGATTATCGTGTCGTCAATGTTGGTCTCTGGACAGTTGCTGAAGCTCAAGAAACTGCCCCCACTGCCGCTCTGATTCTCTTCCGTCGACGCTGATGATGATAGGGATGAGTAAACCATGGTCGGGTTCAGCGCAAAAGCGAATTCAGTCTTTCCAAGGAAATTGGCTGCATTGTTGGAGTAATTTTCTGGCACTGTACTCATGCTCGTGCTTGGATTCAGCAGGTTTCCAGTACTGCTTCCCAGTCCGCTATCACAAGACAAGTTTTCATTTGACATTTCGCCTGAATTCTTCCTCGACACGACAAGATCGTCCTCATTCCCATTGCCGCTGCCACTGTTGGTTTTGTGCACTGATGTGGAAGGAATGATGGACAACTCGTCAGGATAAATATCGTCTTTGACAGCGTTCGGGTTTTCGATCACCACGGGCGACGAAGGTGGAGCCTCAACGTGAGCATGAGAGGACGTGCCCGCGCCCTGCTTGCCGTCGTTATTCCATGAAGGAAATGTGTCAGCGCCAGAAAATAGCAAGTCCGTGCCCGATAAACTGTTGAGACCATCAAAACTACGGAAGGAACGCAATTTGGACGCTGATGGTAACTCAAATGATCTGCGATTAGAACTGCGATTGTTCTTTGCCAGGTTGGACACGTACGGGGGCGATTTCCTGCTTGCGCCGGCCACGCCGAGTGAAAACTCCGCGAGCACAACACCCTGACTTTCTCCTCCTTCCTCATCGGAAGATGAATTGGAAGAAGAGGACGAGGTCGATGTGCCACTTGTGCAAGTGCTCCCGGAACTGTTGCTGTTTGATTTGGATGAACGACACGATGAACACGAAGACATGGAAGACGTTCGACTTCTCGAAGTGGAAGCTTGCTCTTGCGCTTTGGAGAGCGACAGGGACTGCGACTGCGATTGGGACTGTGTAGTTGTCGTGGTCGTGTTGGACTGACCTTCCTCGTCCTCATCCTGGGAAGATGGGCTGGAGTAGAAAAAGTCTTCTTCATTGACCTCGTGGGGTTGTTCGGAAGAATCATCGGAAGACGAGGTACTTTTTTGCGATTCTTGAGATAATTGTTTAGACAGAGACTGAGATGGAGCTTGGGCTTCAGGTGCCGTTGACAATTTCTCCTTTTCTTTGTCTTCAGCACAACCACTTTTAGTTACAATCTGATCATCTTGTTTTGGCAAGGACAGTGCTTCCGCGTTTAACGCTGGTTCCAGCAACGACAGGTCGTACTGATCAAAAGCGAATCCAGTCCTTCGTCTTGGTTTCATCAGGGTCTCTTCGAACGCGAGATCCAGTTGATCGAGTAAGTGCAGGTCTTCCATCTCAAATGGTCTTGAGGTAGCCGTCGCACGGAAAGCCGACGGCAGGTTCAAGGCACCCAATTTATTGCTGTTGCTATTGCTGGCATTCGTGTTAATTCGGTCGTAATTATTTGGCGGTTTAAATGAAGTCATCTTGGAGTACTTTGAATTTGCGGGTACTGGCAGCGCGGCAGAGGAAGCATTGTCGGCAGCAACTCGAATCACGGAGTCAGTATCTGTGTCACTGTAATTCGAAGAGGACAGTCATCTCGAAACTCGACGGAAAAGCAACCCAACAATACTGCCAAGAAAAGCAGAAATTCTTACCTATCGGCCCACCAATGGCGACCAGAACATCCCTCCTCTTCTTCTTCTTCTTCGTCTCCTTCTTCGTGATCTTCACCATTTTCTTCTTCATCGTAATCTTCGTCCGTTTCCAGTATCGTTTCGAGGTAACCTACGCAGTTACCTGAAATCACGAAAAGGCATCATGCTCATTATCTTCTTTTTCATTCATCTTGACCGTGAGCATTGACCTTGCGAGATTGTCGCTGGTGACTTACCGGGAAAGAACTGAGGCTCGCCGTATTCCATGACATTGTCCGGGAAAGCGAACGGATTCTCCTGCACGTGAGAAAAAGCCAAAGAAAGGGTTAGGCGTGAAACAAAAATACTGCACCGCACAGGCGCAGGGATGTGATAAAGATAATAAAAAAGAACAACAAATATTGAAAAGTAGTATGACGACGAAGATGAAGTTGAGACTTTGGGATTTCTGTTTAGCTTTCACGCTCACTCGACCGGGCCGGGCCTTAAGATAAACATGAAAGTGATGCGTTCCTTGTTTATCCTTTATCGTATGTCGTCCGTGCAAATTTACATTAGCGAAATGTCTCAAAGTTAAATACAATACTCGAAAAACAAACAGAATGTGCCTGTATTGTGTTCTGAGCCGTTGTCAGATTTCTGTTGCGCGTAATTGCGTTAGGCAGTTGTGCCAGGATACGTTTCTGAGTAAATGTCAAGTCAATTTGGGAGAAAATGTGCGGAACTCGGGCATGGATTAAGTTTCCCTGCGACAGGCCCGCATTTCCGTTGTGTGGTGCCCCTGCATTCGTTACCTAAGGACATGGGCACCTATTCCAGCCTTCCAATGTCATACCTCGTGAAACCTCATGAACTTCTACTCATCTCGTTTACACCATCCTCAAACTGAAAGAGCTCGTGCCTTTCTCTCCGTTCAAGCAAAATTTGCAATGGCTTGTCACAGGAGAATGTAATGTAACGCCAAAAGCCAAATGGAGCGGAATGAATGACAGTTAATTACGACATTCAGTCCAATAGCCTAATTCTTAAGTAAATTAATGCTGTGCCGCAATTCACAAGACGGCAAGGCAAAGGTTAGTGTTACACGGTAACGAAAATAACGATAGGTCGGTTCGAGTTATTGCAAAGAAATCATCGTTATCATTATCTTAAATCCATAACTTACAGAACCACACCCTCAATCTTCCGTCGGATCCGACGTGCCTGACTTCAGTCTCGCACTTTGCTGCGAAGAACATAAAAAAGTGACCTAGTTTGGCATTTCTGCTCTGCGCGAAACCTCATTCTACTCGACTCCATTCATTCCTCCCGTGAAGAAAGGTATGAAGATAAAGGAATAGGAAGTTGGACTAACGTTGATGTTTATAAATATTGCCTTGCCTGCCTGAAGCCATCGTTTTAAATTGCAATCTATTTTAGCACAGTACAGGGAATGGAGTGGAGAATGGGCCCGCGCCTACAGTCGGCAAGCGAAGCTTTTACAGCAACGAGTGGTTGCAAATGCAAGTCAGAGCCGGCCGGATGACTCCAATTCATCACTTAATGATTATAAACGAGAGTTCATTTTGTTCAATAACATTTCAGCGAATGATGCGGTGGGTTGTGGTTTATTTATGCCGACATGACATACCATCATCATCACATGTAAACGAGTAATAGTAATATTGCAAATTATCATCAGTGCAGAATGAATGAGTTCCGTTGCCGTAACCTGCGAGCATTAACTGTCTCGACTGTCTCTGTCGGCGTGTCAGATCCATGAACTATGGAGCAACTCTGCCACCCATCCAAACACGCAAATGGTAAATTGTTCAATGAACTGAGCGCGAATGTCTCAGTGAATAGAATCAGTTGAGTCAGCGCAGTAAAGTACGAGGTCATTAATGCAGTTGATGCCAATTTTGTCGATGTAAATACCAGAGTCATTTAAATACAGGATAATACAGATGTAAAGAGCTTAGAGGAAGCCCCATGAACATTTTTGAGACTTGAAAATGATATGCAACAAGCAACAAGTAAATAAGTTGGATTGACTTCGAGTAATGAAACAAAATTAACGCGGATCATTTCTACGCAATTAGCAAAGGAAAGGGTGTAGCAAAGCAAGCGAAGTTTCCCTCTCAATACCAGTATTGCGAATTTTCTTGACGGATGTAATTAACAAGAGATTAGTGATTGCTAATTAGAAATCTCACAATTGAATGTCAAAATGCGGTCCCAATTTGGTTGACTGTGGCAATCTCTGCAATTGCATGCAATTTAGTGTGCCAATTCGACAGAATCAGCCCAGAAACAATCGAATGAATCGCCGAATGAATTGCTGCAAGCCTGCTGCAATTTCTATGCATCAATGAGCCAACAAATGTTCCCTAAAAGCTTAAAACCTCATTTGGCCAATTCCCATTGCCACTAAATACCTGAACTTTCTGTAATACTGCAGGCACATGCAATTAGGCCAGGCCGAGTACGTACAACTGCTCAACCGTCTCATTTTATTGAAGCCGTAATTTGTGCTGGTCATTCTATCGGATAATGGAGTAATTGAAAACGAGTATCGCGTTAGCGAGCACGGAAAGTTAAAGCCAATCCCATTATGTTTTATCGCCTCAAATTAAATCTACGCTGCCTGATATGCTTCCAAACTCGAATTGCGTGGCCCTTTTACTGTACATCGTACGGTAAGTGTGCGCAAGTAAGTAGTAAGTGGTCATAAAAGAAATTAAATCTTATTAATGTGAACTTCGTGAGTGTGGAAGAATAGAACATATTGCTTATTGCGTGTTTTATGAATGTCACAGGTCGGGCAGGCGAATAACTGCACATTTTTACACTCTGGCTCCTCTTAAAGAGCTCTTCACCTCTTCATCGGTGTAATAATCATAATTAGTGCAGTCCAGTAGCGGACACAGCTAAACACTTACCGAAACGCAATTAAAATCAGTGAGTTGTTGTAATGCGGCTGCATTTGGACTCATGCTAATAATCTGCTCCTCCACGTCTGCGTCATCTTCCCCACCGCCAGCACCAGCGCCAGTTGCTTCTGCTGCTGCTGCGCCATTGTTCATAGCATTGTGCATCGCCATATTATGCATCGAGCTGATTGGGCTCGAATTGAACTTCATTGTCTGAAACTGGTGATGAAGATGATGGTTATTGCGGTGGTGGAAGAATTGAATATCATCATAATCGTCATCTGCGGCATGGATTCGCATGCTCGTGCTGCTGTCCATTATGTCGTCCGTCGTGAATGAAGGAGGTCGTGATAATGATAAGTTGCGCTGAAGCTGATGCTGTTGCTGCGATTGAGATTGTGTGGCCGCAATTGTTTTATTGATCATTTGTGGCGATTCCTCCTCCATTTTGGCGAGGGCGATTGTGGTTTTGCACTGTACAGTTCACAGTCACAGTGTATAACTGCGGTTTCAAATTTTCAATTGGTTGCGTTGAGCAGGACTAATTCGAGCTCATACTCATAATCATCCCAAACCAAATCGGTGTCGTGTCGTCTGCCGAAACAAAGCAGTCATTCTTTTCTTCTTTCTTTTGGACATGCAGAGTGCAGGCAGTCACAGTCACAGCTGCTGCTCCAAGCAATCCCTAAAATTCGGCGTTTCCAAATTGCCAATTCAGCGTTCAGTGTCCTGCAATCACAAAACGAGAATATGAGATGCTTTGATATTGTGCTGAGTAATTAAGCATAATTTCTTCGTGATGTGCGCTTGCAACAGTAAAAGTAACCAGTAAACACTAAATAATTACGCGCACACGATCAATGACTTGGCTTATTATTTTAATGACAGTTGGGAGTTGTGTAGTAAAGGCGGTCATGATGGTTGTAATTTAATTAACTAGTGGTGGTGACAAACTGACAAATGATGCTGCCAGTGTACTTTTACCCAACAAGCAAGGCACGCGTTCTGCGTCATTTTCTTATTTTAGCGCGAGACCACTTATGAGCTACAATACTCATCAGGTATTTAGAGCATTAGTTTGACTGTGTAGATTCGGAATGTAATTTATCTGACGTTTTATTGTTACGGCTGATATTTTGACAGAATGCTAATGAATCAAAATCAAATACAGGAATTGCTCACTGGGCACAACACAAGCTCGTTAAGAACGTGATTCGCAATTCGCGATTCGCACGATTGAAATATGCTTTATCATTCTGTTCAGGCATTCTGTTCAGCTACAGCCCTCTAAATTACGTTAAGATTTATGACCGATGAACTGGGGTGAGAAGCACTGATTACTGATTTCGCATTGCATTTGCGGAGTATGCAATAGTACGAGTGAAACGTTGAATTTGGTCCACAGCTCATTACATTTTACTCTTTCTGTTCGTGTCACAACTTCAAATTGCAGTACATCATTGTGATTTCACTACAATAAAGGGAACGTCGCAATCCACAGTTGCAATTTAATTCAATTTGTCCACCGGTAATGAGCAACAGGAAATTGGAGTCCCCATGTGGGAGCTGAACTAATGAATTTAATTAGCAGCACCTCAAGAAGCGTCTGGCCATAAAACTTAATTGAAGCAGCATCTGCCTGAATATGCATGAATCCATGACACAATGCTTCGAGCAAGCATGTAAATGGATACTGCCGAGTTAAGTGAGATTCATTTCAGTTAATGTCAGACTCACACGGATGCCGGCGCGCGATTGTTCACCATCGTCATTTCCCCTAAATTAGACTATTGTCAAATCATCTCTATCCTATTATTGTTGATGGTGCCATGCGTTAATTTTAATCATCCAACTCCTGCAGCTTTTTGTAATTTAACTGAACCAAGCCAAACCAAACACATCATGATCACGACCACGAGCCCGCCACACCACGACTTGCCTTGCTTTGCAACATAAAGCCTACAATTCAAGCTCAAGCTCACAGAGGAATATTGTATAGTTAACTTAATTGAACACTTAACAAACAAGAACTGAACCCAATTTCAACGTAATACAATGCGGGGCAGTCAGCTTGCGCGTACGGATGTGCGTCTTAACCGACTTTCGTCAGCCTTCATTCCATTGTTGCCTCTTACTTTGCTAAAACGTGTGAACTTAAACTTGCTAAGACAGACCAACACAATGCGGTATGTGAATTTTACTGAAGAAGGGAAGACAGTCTGTACTTTTAATACGCAGGGCACTTGAATTGTAAGAAAGCACAAAGGATGCACATTTAAATTCTTGAGACCGTCCATCTTTAGTGGAGATCGCCTCAGTTTTCATTCCCATCATCATTCAACAACAAACAACGCTGACTCAAGACTAAGATGCAAGATTCTCATAAATTCGTAACCTCGTAAAATGTTTCTTGTACTCAAACAAACTCAACTCCTACTCGCATTTTGAAGTCTTTGCCATTTATCAGGGGCTTCACGGGCTTGGACTTCGCTGTTCACATATGCAAGGCATTTCTCACAAGCCCGCAAATCGCAAATCTCGTCCACACACGCATCGCAATCGCCTCATCGTTCCGGTGCACGAATCACCATTTTTCATTACCAAGCGCAGAGTACGTAAAAAATTGA
The DNA here is from genome assembly GCA_009869945.1 of Mesaphorura yosii. Taxonomy (NCBI): domain Eukaryota; kingdom Metazoa; phylum Arthropoda; class Collembola; order Poduromorpha; family Tullbergiidae; genus Mesaphorura; species Mesaphorura yosii. The sequence goes on from WIXG01000115.1 coordinate 44,382, forward strand.
AGCGGTGCGATGCGATGGTGAAAAAATTTACGAGAATTCTTTCTCGCGCAAGCTGAGTCTTGAGTTGTTTGTTGTTCTACCCTTGCATTACTTGAATTAACTACCAGTCTCGCAGTGCATACGAGAGCAGCAGCAGCAAAGAGTTCATTCAAAAATACTGAACTGCTTGGTATTTACAAGACGTGGCAGAGATTAAATTAAATGGAAACGGAAGTTTACCTTCTTGCTCTCCTGCTCACAGCAGCACTACTTCAACCGTTTCGATACATGCGAAATACGTCTAATTAAAATACAAAGGCAAGGGGATGAAAGAAGGGATGTCAATGTCATCTCATCGCGTGCGTGCGTTACTTTGCTTTGCTTTGCTTGTAAATGAACTTTAATATAAGAAAACATCTGTATTGCACTCTGAGCTCCTTGTTTGTTTGCGTTGTACTGTTTTGCATACGAAGCATTTCATTAACACATAATTAAATTCCGGGCCGGTGGCGAGTCCTGATCGCGGGGAGAAGGCAGGAATTCCAGTCGGATGCCGGGTCCAGCAGTGTTAAGATTTGTACATTCTGCCCTTACAAATTCACAGGGCGAGAAAGTCCACAGAGCAAAGAAGCAAAGGTGCGGAATTTCTCACGCTGTCCGCGTCCACAATGTCAATGAAAATATTATTATGAGAACATACATGATTATTATCAACGTGCGAGGTAAGTAAACTTATTTAACCTGCGCCGCTGACGTTGGCGTTGGATTTGGATGCAGTCGTAGCCGTAATGAAATGAAATGCAAATACATTAACATCTACATCGCTCCTTGAACTACTTGCATTGCCCATGCCCATACCCTTCCATTGAAATGCAAACTGGCAAACAGTCTGTATAATTATCTCATTGTAAAGGTACGAGAACGGAAAACAGAAAGAGGAAATGGGAGAGGAAACGACAAAATGCTGCTTGACGCAGTCATTAGTACCGGCGGAGTGCATTAGCACAAAGAGTAGAAATAAGCGCAAAGCATTTCCGAGGATCGAATTGACTCGCTCAACAGACAGACGACGCAAAACCCTTTTTATGCGTATATCCGAAATCTCACTTCTTTGCCATTTATGACATTCAAAACTTGGACTTCAAACACGCTCGATTAAAAGCTAACTTCTTAAGATCCTTGCTGGATGTTCAGCGACTTTATTCAAGTGGATTGAGCTGGAACTCATTCAGTTACCAGACTGACTGCGGTCTAAATCAGGAGTCATGAAGTCAATCCATAGAAGCAATCTCAGAAAGCTGCCACTGCCGCACCGCCAAAAACGCATAAAATCCTAAACCGCAAGCCAGATGCAGGCGCAAACACTAGTCTATTCGAATGCGAGCGCATTATGCATGCGGAATCATTTTTCTATGCTGCAGTTAATTTTCAGACATTTATCAATGGACAAAGACGCTATCTGTTCTCTTCCTTCGTCGTCTTGCCACAAAACAAAGTAGTACCGTTCTTGGTTTGGTAATCTCATTCCCAGACTCGTCAGACTTTGTTTATTTTATTTTCGCAATGAGATTCCTGTTTGTACGTACGCGTCGTGCCTGCACCCGCGTCAAGATTAAACCGCAGAAAATAAATGTGACTACATACCAGACGACTTTGAGGGAAAACGAGATGAACTGACGTGGCCGTGGAAAGGAGCCGCAGCAATAGTCATAAATCTATTCTCGTCTACATAAAATGCATTTAATGGCTCCGGTTGCATTCTCCTGTGCCTGCGGTTACTGTATTTACATCGTCTCGTTCAAGATCGAAGGGTGACTTCCCAAATGCATTCGAATGCTCATTTAATCACGAGCATTGTCGTCCTGCTCAAATCCTCTCATAGACTCCGTGAGCTCGTAACTTCTTAAGCAGTCCGGATAAGATGAAGAAATAAGACTTCATCGATCGACGTCGGTTCAAGATAAGAATTTAATATCAGTTCGAAGTCTCAGTCAGACACTGCAACTTCACTTAAATTGCGAAAGCCTGTTAATTTGTTTACCAGATTCTCGAACGTCATCTGTTTTATTCCACAAATTATGGCTCATGGCTGCAAATGTTGCATCACTGAATGCATGAATGCACATTGTCCTATACTCGTGAATACCTAACACGATAAATACGGCAAGGAAGACTGAATTTGGCAATTCGGGCATCTGCAGCTACAAATTACAGTTCAATTACAGGATTCAGTACATATTTGGCCAGACTGAGACCAACACCCAGCAAGACAAGTGCGTACCATGTAACAGTCCGCGAGTTATGCATCTTGGCATCCATCAAACGCAGATTGTCATATTTCACTTTACGCATGCATTTAAAATTTAAAATCCATTATTCATTTTTCTGAACCTGCTGCATGCGCCATGTAACATGCATTACAGTTCACTTCATGCATTAAACATTTCCCTGACTGAATCTTATTAACTCGTTTCGAAACTCATCAGCCTATGTGCTGTGTTGAACTCAAGTTCAAGCCCTTGATTCAAAAACATGCATAAAAACGTCAACACAAATGCTGAGCCTGTGAGTTTGCTCGTTTCTCCCCGACTGCGTCTTTAGACGGTAAAGCTGTAAGAACACGAAGCTCCGAATAGGGTTCCGATCGACTCGATTATTCGCTATAATCGAATCCGTAATCGAGCCAACTAAAGAAAACTCCTAAAGTACCATACAAACAAACCACACAACTGCAAACAATCCTCAACCCGTTGCCAGTTTTTGCCATTTTTGTCATGATAAACCCAAGAATGTAAGACTTACAAGGGTATTCCGGCAATTTCTAAAGCAATTATTTAGAATTATTTTACCGGTGAGCCAAGAAACGTGGATTCTTGTACTAATTTAAAGGAAAACATGATTCTAACGATTAATCGAAAAATTCGATTCGGGGTGCTAGATCGAATCGAATCGATTAGAACCGAACCGAGTCGAAATTTTTTCGATTATAATCGAATCGATCGGAACCCTAGCGTCAAAGCTACAGGGAATTCAGTCGGGACCATTTCTGAAGAAATTATCGCTCGGAATTTCTTTGATCTCTCACAAGTCATTAGCAAGTCTTTCAAGTCTATTTCTAATTTCTGGTGGGATTTCATAATTCAGTTTGGAATACACAAATTGCTTAAAATGCATGCAATTTTGGTCACATTACTGATACGACTCAAGACTAGCTAATGCACTGCACGGATTCTGTTAAACAGTTTGAATGAAGATTGGAGTCGACATAAAGCAGGTTGATTGTACGAGAGAGGTTGTCAGCTGGCTCGCATCGCAGAAATATTTGCAGCCTCGTATGTTGTGCTTTGCATGGTCGCAAATGGATGAGCAATTCATAAATCAACTCAATTTGATACAAAAGCTTTGGACATGTGAGCACGAGCGAAGTTCACGTTTCATGTGAACCTTAAAATTGAACTTCTCGAACTCGGAAATGAAATCCCCAAATATATTTGCTTGTATGCTTAAATCAAAATTCGACGCGTCTCAACCACAGTAAGAGCAGAAATGCAGAATCGACGTGTGTACAAAAAATTATGGAGAGGACATTACATCTGATGAGTTTCCCAGACCGACACACAAGTCCGAGTCCAATGAAAAAAATGCAAATACAATTGAAGTTGATTTAAGTACTGGGCTCTCCCAGTTTGATGTAAGTAACGACAAATGACAATGGCAGAACAATGAACTCTTGCCAGACACGCATTGAAACCTCTGACGAAACGAAAATCATGCTTGATTGCAGCTGTAAATCATTGAAGGTGTGAAATACGAAGATTTTATTGGACGCCGGGATATAATCATTGCTATACACGATACACAGAGACATTGCAATGCAGGGCGACGAATTCTACACTGGCCCGGCGTATCTTAATTACAGCCCGTCGCAGAATTGCAGATTGCGCAGAAATAAAACCATATAATAAAAATGTTGAAAGAGATTTATAGTGCAGTCGTTTGATTACAGGAAGCACACAGATAAGGCCCGGCTCTTTCATTCATTTTTTCTTGCATCCTCAAGAAAAAGAAGAGTGAATGCGCCCTAACTGAATACTTTCACAGGACGTGTATGCAGAGACAGAGATAGTGATAAATAACTCAGAATTTATGATGAGCGCACTCACGTACGGCCGGCCGGCAAAACTGCAAAAACCAATGGTAAATGGCAAATACACGAATTTCAAGTATTTCTTATTAAAACAGGTTTGCAATTTAGTATGCCCTGTCTCTGTACCCACAGGGTTCCTGCGTTTGTGCAAGTTTATTGCGAAAACGAAAATTATAAACTTATTATGCCACAGGAGAACGTAACTCACCGCGCAATACGTTGGGTTTGCATGAGTATGTGTACGTGGCTATTGCGGAGTTTCAGGTGTCAGTCAAATGACAATCAGAAATCACTAGCACAGTAAACGCAGTTAATAATAATTGCGTAACCTCTACACAAATGCAATATGACACGGGACGATGCAATCTGATACGTTAATTGAAAGTAATTAATGTGTTCATCTTCAAGCTGCTCAATTGTTTAATTTATTGAAATTACTGCTCTTCGAATCGACCATGTACTTGCGGAGCACGTGTATCTGGATAGAGAAAACTCGGCTTCATTCCTGTTTTTGCAAAATGTTAGTAGTGTTATCAGTAGCAAATTGGCTGAGTGGTTTGTCCAAATCGCACAAACCAACGAAATTGTACTCCACCGTTTATGCAGTTTAAAAGCGCTCGTCTAACGAAAACCGAAAGAAGAATTCAGGATCTTTCTGTTTCATGTTTCGCAACGAAATGCGTAACGTAAGACATAAAACTCCTTATACGAAGCCCGAAAAGTCATAAACGAAAGCGTAACGAGCTTTCGCCTGCTACTTCTTCCTTATACGCATGCAGCCGTAGCATCTTTCAAGATTATGGAAGGGAAGAATGAATGAAATTTATGAGAGCACGACTACGAACGGCTCAAGACATCCAAGATCACGGTATTATTTTGCACGGCGACGGCGACGTGGGGATGGGTAAATATTATGGCGTGGTTTCTTGGAACATAATTTTTAATACTCTTTTATCAACCGCGACTCGCTTTCACACACCACCGCCATTTAAGATGAGCACAAGTTCCATATACTGGCGACGACCTGCAAAAGTAAAAATGGTTCCGCAACTTCGTCCGTCGTCTTTGCGGCGCGGTGCTGGTGTGCAAGTGCGGGAATGTTTCATGAATTAACATAATAATCATAAAGCAATTCCACAGAGACGAGAGAACGACGATGCGAGACACTGAGATTATTGCATATTACTTTACATCTTGTGTTCGTTGAAATGAGTCCCCTATTTCACGAACTGTGTCTTTTATGCCTGTAATGACAAAATTACAGGGCCAATGCTCAATGCTCCTGTGGAAGCACCGGCCGTCTCGGATTTCAGAAACTGCGACTGAAACTGCAACAAATGGAAAAGAGTTTCGAAGGATTTAATAATGCTCGACGACGGACGCAACATTTGCCTTGAGGCATTTGAGGTGAAACATTTCCTCAAGACAGTCGCGAATCTTCTGCAACAAAAAGCGTGTAAATGTAAAGATGAAATGGTGCTCCTGAATAACTTTGATCTTGCTCCTGGTCAGCCACAAATGTGAATGTGAACATTAAACCGTAACCACTCGACCCCACCAACAATTAATTAATACGATTCAAAGTTTTTAGTTCTTAGCCGTAGTCGTAGTCATTAAAAAGAAGCGAACCAACATGTGAATACGCAGCTTACATGTAGAAAATTGTATTACGAATTTTATAATCTCTTCATTCGCAGCATCCACCACAGGGCTTTGTAAGCACGTTGTTCAAGAAGCTGCAATAATGTGAATTTAATGGTAGAACAAGTGTTTCAATATTTTACAATTTGAACAATAAGTACGAAGTAAGCCGAGCGTGGAATTTGATTTAAAACGTTCTTTGAATCTTTGCAGCGAGTTGAATTCCTTCAACCTAAGAGTTCTTTGGAAATGCTATTGGTATTAAAAAATCGTTCTGAGTAACGGGTTAGATTTCAGTCAGTCAAAATTGCTTCAATGCTTCGAATTTTGCGAGGAGCTCTTGCTAAATCAAATCTGGGGCCTGCGCCTTCTGCGACAGAATCATATTCCAGACAAATGCGCCGGATTTTGTAGCCACAAAGTGCTATATATTGCATGTGGATTTTTATTTGATTGCGATAAGAGAGTTGAGGTTTCAAACCAGAGCGAAAGCCTATGACAAATTGTTTCTCAGAAAGACACTTTTGCTTTTGCTGCACAAACGCCATGTTGCTGATTGCTTTACTGCATAGACTGAATCATTTTATAATGAGCCAGCGTAATTGCAAATGCGATCGGGTCTGTTTTCTGTTCTACTTACTCAATCGAACGTGTAACTCGTAATAAAGTCATTTGGTGAAGGTAAATAATGAAAGTGCGAATCTTGGTCGAAACTCCGCTGCACTTTAGATTGATTGTTGTGAGAAGTGTCATTTGCAGTAATTAAATTAATGACTTCGATCCTGGTGCGTGAATGATGAATGAAAACGAATTTAAGCTCTTTTAGCATTTTGTTTATTAGTATCATTAATATTGGAATGAATAAGGACGGTTTAGCCTTAATTAAAATGATCGTTTTGAGTTCTAAGGATTATTAATGACTTGACCGACCTGACAAGTGCAGAAGGAAAGTGTGGCGTGGCGAGTCGTGAATCTGTTTCACGCTCCAACACCAATTTTTCGGAAAATACTTCAATTTTAGAAACACAAATCACACTCACAGGGTCTTAATGCACAGGAACACGGTACAGGAATTTTAGAAAAATTGGAAATAGGAATTTTTTAGGAATTTTCTCCCTGGCCTGAGCAGCCACGCACGTGCCTCGTAACCTAAACTTCGTTTGTGGACACTTCTTAGTCGCAAAAGTTGAAAAGATAGCACTTTATTATGGCAAAATATGTGAAAGCATGCTCTCTTTAAGCGCGCTATCACTAAACTGAGCAAGAACACTTAAACACGAAACACGGCACGAGAATGTTGTTCTAGTCCACCACTTGGGCAGCAAAACTTAAATTTGCCATTGCTATTTCTGCCGTCTGCATATCTCTAAGCTATTACTGTCGCTAAAACATTCCGTTTATGAAACTCATGTTGTAAAAGTGTTGAAACAATAAATTCCAATGATTCTTACAATGCAATGAAACGACGCGTCGAGTCGAATGCTGTTTGCCCTATATACATTCACAGTACACAAATAAAAATATTGATATTGCAAATTCCTGCCGATGACTGATAACGCTTGCTTCGCCCGATGACTGACGACTGAAGCACCAAGCCGTCAAGCTGTACTTTACGAGAGTGTTGAAAACGAGTACCTGTGAAGTGGAGTCTCAAAAATGCGACGCGCAAGCAACGAGCAGCTCTAAAAATCGAGTGGATAACAATCCCAGGTAGGTGGATTGTGGATTAAAAGACACTTGAGTCGTTGTCAAATGAAACACTTTAAGGTATCGGAATTAAAATTCCAAACCATGCACCAGGATGCTTGTTAACTGGGACCTGGGACTGGGGAGACAAACTGAGAGACTAAACTCTTGAGTGAATGACGGCAACGTTTGCTAATTGGCTTACCTCACACCGGAAAGTGGAACACATCTCTCCGGGATCTGAATCTTAATTGTAAATGCTAATTACTAATTACTGCACTTGTATAATTCTAATTTCACCTTGCAAATAACTTGTACGCTTACTCATGGATTGTTTTTCTACCTCACCGTGCATTGTGCACTACACACGTATATAAATCATACAACGTAGGTTCCGTTTAGAATCTACGATTGGCACTTGCAACTTGCATTCGCCATTGTCCTTCGGTTCGAATAGTTGATATTTGCAACTTATTTATTATGGCAGTACACTTTTTAATTTTTAAGGGTCCATAAATCAAATCCGGTACGAAATCACTATCTAGAAAACTTTACTCAAGGCGGACCAGAACTTGCTCACTGTAAACAGTAATTGCAGTAACGACAGAAGAAGGTGGTGGAGTTCAGCCCAATACTCATAAATGCCACGACTACGACTCACACTCACGACCGAGTGTGACTCGAATAAAATCTGATATGTATATTAAATATCGTATTTCGCGTTTAGTGTTTCGCATTGCGAATTCAGAACCCGTAATCAACAACAGCCGTGCGGCGCACTAATCGTGTCAACGAAAGCACTCAAACACAGTCGTAGTCTCCTTTCACAATAACATTAACATTGACACATTTACTCAACTCTATAAACTGCAATACGTGTTACTTATTCGCAGCTTGCAAATGGTAAATGGTGTGGCAGGAAAAGGAAAACAAACCCACCATCGCACTGAATTTCTCAACTGAGCCTCTGCCTCGGCCTGTTCGTTTTTAATGATTTTTTAAGTATAAAAGTTATAAATCAGAACTTACTCCTTCATTTCTCGTGTAATGGCTTGAATTATGACTTTAGGGAGTCTCAAGCCATGCCATACCAACCCGCACGTATCGCATGGAACTTGAGGCTAAGGAAGTTAAAGAGTCATTCTCACTCTTTGCCTTTGCGTTTGCTTGCTGCAGCCACAACTTAATTTCTCCAGACGCTTCGAGATGAAACAGAGCGCTGTGCCGAGGTGAGGCACGAGAAATGAAACAGATTCCCAATTTCAGAATCAGAAGACTCTAAATGTCAAATTCATATTGCTACGTTGCATTGCGTTGTGCCAGTCAAGTAGATTTAGATTTCAGAGTCAGACTTCAGGGTCCATAAAAACAGGCAGCAGGCAAAATCGGCAAAATGAAGAGAACGTGTCCAAGAGCACGATTTGACTTCGTGCAAACAAACTAGGCCAACAAAATGACTGACTCCTGACTTGACCTTATATGGAAATCACACATTTGCTGCCCAGACCAGACCAATGGGACCAAGACGTAGTGCGATGCACGATTTCATACCGTGCAAGTTTCAAGGTGCCCGTTCATTATTGTCTATACTTCTAATTACCACCACGTCGCAGTCGCAAAGAGCATGGCAAAGAATTTTTACCCTTTTTGACATTGACCTTGGACCAAAAGCAGGAGGTGCGAGTCCAGAGTCTTGACGTCCTGGGTCTTGAAAGTCTTGATGAGGATTATGTTTTGTTTCTGAGAGCAGCAGTTCCTGGCTCTTATCTCTGCTTTCCCGCACGAAACGTACACGTAAAGCCTTGAGACTTTTAATGGATCACTTCAATTCACTTACTCAGCCTGCCTGCCTGATTCGAGAAAGCAGGGCACAATTCGTTCGTATCGTACCTCGTATCGTTTTCCTCTTGACTTGCGCTATGTCGACTGCACTGCATTAAGGCACTTTAATCAGAAAAATTCAAGGTCCAGTCGGTCGGGCGCATTCCATTCACTCAGTCACTGCATGGCAGTCCGGCCGCAGGAAACTGGACTCTCAGTCAACCCGTCCCGTTGCACTTCGCTGGCTTTCTCTCACTGCACTGCACTGCACCGCACTGCACGAGAATGAGAGCACGCAATTATGCACTGCTCAATAATACAATAATAAGAGGGAACAAATTACAACGGATCACCGCTCACTAACGCATGGAGTGAAGTGCAACTGGAAGTACAGGTGAGTGGTCGTTGTCGGCTATTGATTTCGTATGCACGAAGTACAATAATATTATGAAATATCCGTTTCGATCGCTCGCTAGGTTGTTGTAATGCAATGAATTAAAATCGATTCTCAACCATCAGCAGCAACATCAAGCGAATTAACTCGATAAAAGTTATGAGACTTCATTCCCTTCCCGTTTCATTTTTCGTGGCCCGACGGAATACTAATCTCAAATCTATCGAAAACGGAACGTGAACTTGCTCAGCTAGGCAAACCGAACGGAGGTTCTAATTCCAAGTTCAAGTATGCTTCTTGTCTTGTCTCATGCAACTATGCGACGCGAGGACACGAAGAGAAACAACACAACGCGACGCGAATCTGGTGAACTTGAACTACGAAAGAAATTCTGCTGTTTGTAGCTGAGTGGACTTTCTTTCTTTCCCTCAATGTCAACACGACCACATCACAGCACGCGCGACAGCAGTGATATCGAAATTCTAATACTGTTAATGCTCGACGCTGAATTGTAGAGCAGTCATACAGTCACACAGTAATGATATGTCGATGAACCGTCAAGTCCAACTCCAGCTCCGATTTCACCGCTCGCTCGCTCAGGTAACTGTCAACTCTTGCTGCATGCGCGATGACGATGACAGACTGAAGCCGAAGGCCGGCCGTGAATGAATGAACCACAAAGCACAAACGGCAGACAAGCCTTCAATTTGTTAGCTGTTGCCAAAAGTTTGCACAATTTGCGATTTGCGCTTTTCACTGCACAGTTCAAACTTCAAATTACAAGTCTTACGTACAAAGGTTTAAGATGCAATGGCAATAATGCAGAATTGTTGTCTTTATTGGACCCTCTACCCTGAACGATGCTGTGGCTATGGCCTCATGTTAGTACAGTAGTGCCTGTGTTAACTGTGAGCTCAGTCAGTAAACTCAGGCGTGCACTGCGTTAGCAGGCACATCCACCTCGAAGCGCAACAATGCAAAGCAATGTAATGTTGTGTCGTTACTAGTTGCTATGTTATGGACACGATAACATAAAGGTTGATGGCATGAGAAGACGAGAAAGACGATGGATGGTGTAGAGCAAGAGAATTCAGAATTCATTCAACAATGTAACAATAATAAAAAAGGATTCCTGTACTACGTGCAATTGCAGTTGATGTGGCTCGACTTAGTTCTGCTCTGATGCAGCACGGCAGCAGTCAAGGGAGGGATGAAATGAAAGCCTCGAGGAGAAAAGGAAACACTTCAGCCTGCCATGCCATTGCCATTGCTTTTGCTATGAGACGTGCGTGCATCGTGTCGTGTTCGCTCGAAGGTAAGTTGATTGTTGTAAAAAGCTGCCTGCTCCAACTTCAAGTGCTAAGCACGAAGTCAATATGCAGGTATTCTACTACATTCTACAATTATTTCCTGAAGAGCATGCATGCAAGTTTGAGGCCATATTCATAAGTATCATAAGTCGGCACGATTTTTAAACTATTCACATTGCATTGTAGACGGTAGTGAAAGCTCGACGACTTTACTTATGATCTGGATCTGGAACTGCATCAATTAAGATTAGCATAAAATATCCAATGAGATTTTTCACAGAAGACTGAATGCAGTGTGCTACCTGCCGTCATAAAATGGTTTAAGCCCGTGAAACATTTCCTAGCTTTACGCTACGCATTGCATCCGTTGAAGAAGTTTTCGTGCTAATCCCTTGTAACAATAATAACACGAGCAGCAGCAGGATTATTAAATCAGAATTAGAAGCTTAGGTTGATGTTGAATGTTGACGGAAAGCAAAGTGTATAGTAAAAGGAAATGGGTTCGCTCCGCATGCCGCACACCGGCACACCGCGTCCGACCCGCGAAGAGTTGCAATTATGAATGGAGATTTATTCAAGTGTATCACAACGCAGCACAGGAACCATGTAATTATAAATGGTTGCTTTGTCGTTACGCACCAGAACTGATGCTCAGGCTCATGCGCGGCGGATGAATCCGTGAACGCCTAATAGCTTCTTCTTGAGCTACATGGTCGAAGATTTCGATTCGAGTTTAACCTTTGCAATGCAGTGTAAACAAAATGCTTCACTTTTAAAAGAATCGTGCGTCGGGTTCGATTTCATTAACTCACAAATGCAAAATGCAAATTCTGTGTTCTGACATACGTTAACCATGAATCATGCTAAAACCTTTTCAATGACAAGGGAACAGCGACAGCAATATCCCGGAAGCAGTAGTAAAATGTAAAATGGCCGAATTGGAGGCAGGGCGCAGTAAATAAACAAGGATGACAGAGCGCATTGTTCTTCCTTGAGTTGCATGATAATTAAAATCTTGGGATTTGGCAATGCTCTTGAAATAACAAAGTCGTCAGTCAGGATAAAAAAAACAACACTACACGCGTTGCTTTCTGGTAATACATCCATAAACGGAATTGACTCGAATTCATGCATACAGAATACGTTTGACGGTTTTCGGCTTCAGTGTTTTATTGAGTTTCGTTGCACCGCTTACGCATTAAATGAGTGGGCTTATATGCCAAAGTAAACAGCGACCAAAAGCACGTCCAGTGGAATTCTTTTATTTCAGGTTCTGTAGGAATCTAAAATTAGAATGATAACGATAGCCTAATTAAAATGATTGAAAATACTCTTTAGTTGTGATCTGTAAACTATCCGTTAAATTACACAAAACACGTCGAATTATGCAAAGCGTAAACTTAAATGAGAATGGTCTGGTTCAGCGAAATTAAATCGAGACTGGAAGTAAACTAAGACACTATGACTGAACTAAAATGTAAAATCAAGCTAGTTTTAATAAAATTATAATCTATTATTTATGTATCAAAAGCATTTCCAAATTCTGCGCTTGTGATTAGAAATATAAGGTACGAGTGCAATACAAAACCTTTAACACCATATTCACTCTTTCTTACGTTGACTATGCAAAACCGGCCCCGGCTGACTTACTCAGGATTAGGCGCTCCTGCTGCATACATCAGTTTCCAGTAAGATGAACATTTGCTGTCCCTACTCAGTTGCTTATGAAGGCATCAATAATGGACAGATTATAGTGATAATCGTAAACCAACTCACTCATACTTTGCAAATTGCTCTTCGTCGGGTTAAAATTAACAAGGAACTAAAAATCTAAATCTGTTTCTTAAAAATCACTCTTTCTTCCCATTCTTGCTGCATTTCTTTGTTTCTGGAGCAAAGTCGCATTTCGTGCTTCCACACCATTTCGATGCAGGTGAAGACCGAAATTATAAAATGCCGAAGCTAGAAGTTTCTCTTCTACCTCCCGCACAGCTCTTGCTTTCTCCATTTCTGCGTCAGGTTTGGCAAGATCGGCTGAAGCAGCAGCGGTTGGCTCCAACGTGTTTATGACTTTCTTCGCCTTAGCCATGCATTTGTCTGTTGAAAATGAACATTATGAATTATGAATTAGAAGAACTGCATGGCAGAAGTCATTCTTGAAGTGCCTGTAAACTTACTGTATTGAACTTCCTTCTTTTTTAACTCTTCATCTTTGATAGAAAGAGAATTTTTAAGTTCACGAATTTGTTCTTCGTAAGCAGCCTTTAACTCTGTGTTTTCTTGATCCTTCGTAAGAAGGGCCTCGTCCAATTCGGTCTCACGCTTTCTCAGCTGATCCACCAAAATTTTGGATGCTTCGTCGGAAGAAACGGCATCGATTTGTGCTTGAATTCTGTCTTGTAACTTTTTATTCTCCAGCTAATTTCAGAAGGTGTCCAAAGTTATAAAGCAATGGTTGTAGTTTGCTCTAAATGTCATACTAGCGATTCTTACCTCCAATCTAAGGACCCTTTCTCTGATTACTGGGGGCAGCAAGTCAATGGATTCGACAGAGGCACTTGTGGCAATCCTTGTCAGGTTTCCATCTCGATCACTCCCATTTAACTTAATTTCATCTAGTTGTTCTATAAGGCGAGATTTTTCTTCTTGAAGTCTTTTATTGGCTTCTTGAGCAGATTCGACCTTTTCTCGATAAGTACGGCAGTCAAACTCCGCCTTGATGGCTGCAAATTGAAGTCTCTCTTAGGTGCCAATTCAAACCAAGACCATGAAGAAAACACTGTTTCAGCCACTGTACCTCTCTGAGTTTCTTGTGACAATAACTGTTGAGTGTCCGAAAGTTGTTTCTTCACTCCATCAATTTGACTCTTAAAGTTACTCATTTTTCTCAGCTCGTCTTCCAAATGAATATTCATCTTAAAAATTAAAATTAGGAGTTCAGAACAATAAATTAAAATAGCAATAGCAAAAGGGAGAATAGCAGGTACATAAAGGCGTGAATGAGCATTGACGTATGGTCAAATAGTCGAACCAACGTAACGAAGAAATTATTGCTTGCTATTGCCGGCTTGTGTGTCTATAACATTATACTTCGTGGAATCGGCGGAATGCCAAAGCATCTTTCATTTAACTAACCTTGTTCAGTTCCTCGTTCTTTTGCTCAAATTGTTGAATATCATGCTTTAGGTACTGAGCTGATTCTAGGCGATTCTTCAGCTGCTGTATCGTAACTTCATGCTGCTTAGCCTTTGCTGACGCTTCTCGCAGTGAGTCGAGTTCGTCCTTTAGCCGAATCAGCTCTTCGGTGGCTGAAGATCCGAAATTCAGTTTCGCATTGGCTTCCGTGAGTTGCCGCGTTAGCTCCTTCAAGCGCGCAAAAAGTGATGAAAGTATAAATTATGATTCTATGTGCCAGTGCAAAGGCAACATCAAATTGCGACTTGGAAACTGCAATACCTGTTGCTTGAATTTCAAGTCATCGACTGTCGTTTCCAATTTATAATTTTCTTCTCTGAACCTCTCAATTTCTTTCTTGTACTCTTCTTCCTGTTTTGAACTCAGAAATATGGTGTCTTCACTTCTCCGGGAGTAAAATTTCTCGCGTAGTTTCTCATTTTCTGCACTAATGACAGCCTTTTCCTCGTCCATTTGTGAAAGTTTGATGTTTAACTCGTGATTTTTCTGGAATGCAAAAATAATACCAAACTGACCGCGTTGTCCTTGTTGTGTTGGTTAGATATTAAGACAGTACCTGAGAGAGTTCTTCAATTACTTCCCGAAAATGAGTGTATTCCCGCTTTATAGATTCCGGTTCGTATTCTAGGTCTTCTTCAATTTCCATTTCCTTTATACACTCCATTATTTGAAACTAGAGCACACAAATTCAACTTTGGAGTTTAGCACTATCATGTTACGGACAACCAGATATTCTGGACGCCTTACTTGTGTCTTTTTCTCAAGCTGCATGAAGTCATTGATAAACATTGCCTGTTCCGGACACCTGTGTGTACACAAGTTTAGAAGGTCACGCCCGTGTCAAACTCAGCATGATTCTCTCCAACTTACTTCACAGCGCAAACCAGTAGCAATTGAAGAAGACGGCCAATTTCTCTTGTATCCCCAGAAGTTATGATTTTTGCTGTATTTGGTAGTAGATAAGAAGGAATCTGATGTCCGACCTGAAAAGAGCACGCGGAAACTGACATTTAGAAACATTGTATGGACTGGACAAGAGAATCATAGTCCATTGTCTCATTTTTACCTTAGTCGCTAAATAAAGTTTCATCTTCTCAATGATTTTGATTAAAGGAGTTGAGCTTTCTTTGCTGTAATTTATATCGTGGAAGAATTCGGGGTCGATGGTATCCTTCAGGATTCTACCCAACACGACGCCATCTTTGAAGTCTTCGACCGTGGGAGCCATGTTTCCACCACCGAAAATGGGGAGGGTAGCCACCCACTCGAGTAAAGAATGCTGCTTTTCAGGGTCCATCGTAGATACTAGTCTGCAAACACAAACAAACAAAGGATCTCCTCAATAAACTCCATCATCTTTCTGCATAAATCCGAACAGTGAACTAGAATTAAGATTACTTTCCGTTCAACACAAATAAAATTTGTCTATGACGTTGTGCCATTTTTTGTTTGTTACAATTTTGAAAATGACTTCAATAATAAAAACTGTAAAAGGAAGTTATGGTATGATGATACGAATGTTGCACAATTTACCTGGCTAAACGCAAGTGCCGCCTGGGAACTAATTTACAGAACTTAAATAACTTAAGTGGGGCACTTGCTTAAGACGTCATTCCTATAACAGCATTTATTAACATTTTTCAAAAACTGTGCACGCGTGCGTAATTGTGAATGCCGCAAATTTAAGCACACACCACGTAAAGTAAAGTGCTGATTATGCAGCACTTTAAATTCAGTTACAGACTGGACACTCGGCACAACGGAAGGAAATGAACTATTACTTGGCTTTGACATTCAGCCCTTGTAACTACTGTTCCGCTTGCCCTTGCCGTGTCCATTGAAGCTGCGAGTATATCGTGCAAGTTGGCAGACAGACACAGAAAGTGTCAAATGCTTCAATACAGCAGCGACAATCTCGCCATGCGTAAGATGATGACAAATTGTAACAATATCCAAACAAATACAACATTTATCAAAGATAAAAAAGGGGAAAAACGCCTTATCTTAGGTGGATTATGACTATGACACTGACGCATATTTGCTTGAGCATGAGTTGAATGACTCAAGCGTAATGATAATAACTTTCCGATGCCGCGGCCGCGCCAGGCTTCTCCAGGCTGCAAGTCATGCAAAATGTGAGCCACTTGCTTTGCTACAAACTAGCGAAACGCTTAAATGGTGCCTCACCATATAATTAGTATTAGCCGTGCATTGAAATTGCTACAAATGCCATCGTACACAACTACAACTGCTTACGGCAGCGGCTGCATCAGTCCTCGAACGCAAACGTACCCATTTCTTTTCAAACACAAACATTTGCCTGCTGTTAAGTGCTATTAACAATGTACAAGCAACAAGTGGTGCCCGTCTGCATTGGTGTTGGAGGGGAAGATGAATGGGATGCGAGATGAATCAACCCTATTGTTCTCTGAATCTAAAAATAGATTTTATGCCATTAAAATGTTTGGAGATTGTACTTCATCCAAGGGTTCCTTTTCCTTTTTTAACGCTCTCCATTCTTGTGATGTGCGAGGACGCATATGATGAAGGGACGATGTTACGTCATTGAAATGGGACTTGAATTGAACCTTTCTCAATGCTGCTGCACAACATTCCTCTCAAACACCAAAAAAGGTTCCTTTTCCAATCCGCTCCGCGAAAAGTAAATGGAAAACCTGACTGGAGCAGAGCGCAGCTGATGCTGTAACGAAGTAATCGCACTTTCCAATAATCCAATAGGACATGTGTGCATGTAGTCTGTCTCACGACAATCTGAGTGTCGCCTTTAAATATAATCAAAATTAGGACACATACGTGTGACTGATGAAATGCAGCAATGCAACCGCCAAGACCAATTTACACGTATACATTTCATTCAATTATTCATTGATACTGGTTTCATTCGGTTAATTTCTAAAACAGGCTAGCATGCCTTAAGTTAAAAAATACAAACACATCCGAATTTACTGCAGTACATCCCATTAATTACTACATGAAATACCACGAATACTTTTTCGCGTGCAAACCTTTCACCGAAATGAATACTACAATGTAATGTATGTCAATAGCACGTGTCATTCTTATGGCATCGTAATTGCTTGATTAGCTATAAATTTGTAATCAAATTCAGCTAAGCCAAATATGCGTCATAGCTGCATTGTTGTGCTGAAAGATTGCTTACCTGCCACAGTTCTTCGGGTATTATGAACTTCGAACTGGCCAACCCAAGACCAAATGTAGGCAAACAAAATGGTTAATACAAAAAGTCTAATGATTCAGGCAAGCAATATCCAATTGCATTGTGAATTTAAATCCAATCTTGTCTCCTATTCATTTATCCATGCAAGGTTCTGCTGAAAAATATACATATCCATTACTCAGCAACAATAAAATGATAGCAATAATGGGAATAATATTATCATTCGTACCACGGTTAGTAGGTTCGTCGTACTAACCTTATCATTTTGTAATTTACGTTTAGCTGGGAGAAAGAATATTCTATCGGCGTATGATGCTTTGCGAACTCCGAACTTTCACTTGGCGTTAGCGAATGGCGAATTGAATAAATAATTAGGCCATGATTCGAAACAATAATAAAATATTGTAAAATGGCCCGTACAATTTGTGGGTGGATGTTGCACTTCACTGAGGATTTAATTACAAGACTAAAACTTATAAAATTAATCGCACAAAAATTATGAATCGAAATTCTGAAATCTGTTCACAATACTTCGCAATCGCAAGGGACTAAAAGGCAAATGCAAAATAATAAAAGATGATCTGTTCAAAAATTATCAAGTCTACATTCAAGATCGAATGAATTAAACCACACGAGCCACGAAGCTTTCCGAATTTGTGAGAGCGAGTCCTGCATATTTGCGCTGGCACCCACATAAACGTAGTACGTCCTTCTCTTGTATCTTTTGCGAACTTCAGCTGTTCGTGCGTTCTTTCTCTTGGTCACGTCTTGTGATTGTGAAGTTGATGCGTCAAAAGAGTATCGACTAAGTAAATAAATATTTATCTTGCACTCGCGTTCTTCGTTTCAATTGCGAATCTCGTTGCGTCTTGGACTTGGTGTTGGACAAGGAATTCTTGCTTACTCATTCATTGCTGGACAGTCAACTTGACAATATTATTGCGCACAATCAATTTTTTGATTTAGTCTCGAATTGGTAGAATTGTTTAAGATTGAATCCAGTGTCAGTGTCAGTGCAAGTGTGTGCAAAATGGAGATCAGATTCCAATAAGCAATACCCTTCACACAAATTGCACAGCATAATTCGTTCCAGTAACGACACAAAATGGGAAATCAGCTGGTCGCCTTTGCACCATCGCTGATACGTCCCGTGGAATTCTACCTGACGGATGTCCCGGAGTATACCTTCGAATCTAAGTGAGTCTCGGAAAAATAGCTAGTCAAGTAGTCAAGTTGGAAATGACCTAACAAATTCCTCTCTTTCCAGCTTGGGGTCCACAAGATTTCTCAAAGTGTGTCGCGCAAGACACAACAATCTGCTCTATGTCATCAAAGTATTTGTCATTCATGAACACTCTGTACCGATACAAATCTACTGTGATAGACTACTACACTTGAGGAATTGTTTGAGCACATCGCCATCACCCAATTGCCTGCCCTTCATCAAGGCCAAGGTATGTCCAGTCCAGCGCCCTACATTTCTTTCGTGAACTGACTAACTAGCACTGATTGATGGTTGTTCATATTGCAGCCAACGGAAAGATCAGTGATTGTAGTTCGTCCGTACGTCAAATACTCATTGTACGATCGCATCTCAACCAGACCGTTTATTCAGTGGTCCGAGAAACTTTGGATAGCATTTCAGCTGCTTTATGGCTTGGTACAACTGCATAAGCACGGATTGTGCCACGGTGATCTGAAGTTGGAAAACATTCTAGTAACTCCCGGACTTCGATTACTTCTCTGTGATTTCGCTCCATTCAAGCCTGTGTACTTACCACGAAACAACCCGTCGGCAATATTTGGCTTCTTTTTCGATACTGCTGGAAGGAGATGTTGTTACGTTGCTCCAGAACGGTTTCACGATGACAAGAGTCGTGTGGGTGCCGACAATTTGCTGACTCAAGAAGATGAATTGAAGCATATTTTGCTACCGACGATGGACATATTCTCAGCTGGTTGTTGTTTGATTGAGTTACTAACCGAAGGGCGAGTTCCCTTTGATCTCTCGCAATTGCTCTCCTTTTGTGCGAAGGACTATGAACCATCCGCCGTAATTGAGCAAATAGATGATGTGCATGCTCGAGAACTAGTCAGTCATATGATCCAGTATAACCCAGCGGACAGATTAAGTGCAGAGGAATACCTGACAAGATATCGAGGAAAATTATTTCCAGAAGTATTTTACTCCACACTTCAGTCATATTTTGATCTGCTGTCCTTTCTACCTTTGTACAAGCCAGATTCAAGAATGGTTCGATTATACGAAGATACAAAGTAAGTTAAACTTTTTCTTACAACTAATTGGCCAGATGAATTTATAATTTAACTAGGGCTGACTTTTCTTATCTCCACAGGAGTTTACCCGATGAGCCAGCGATCAGCCTTATATTCACATCGTTAGTTACAGCCGAAATTCGTGGACTTCAGACAACCACAGCCAAACTATTTGCCTTGGAATCGCTACGAAATCTTTCAGCAAATCTTACGGACGAAACAATACTTGAGCGTGTAATTCCATACGTTGTACACCTTCTGCTTGATGTGACGTCACATCGTGTTCGTGCGGAAGCACTAACGACGCTGGTTGACTGCCTGGATCTGGTTCAAGAAGTTCCGACATCGGACTACAACATATTTTCTGGTTACATCTATCCAGGATTGGAGAAGTTGGACCGTGACATCCTAGTTCGAGTATCATTGGCGAAAAACATTTCCCGAATTGCAAAGATATCCATGAGATATCTGGAGGCATCTTTCATAAACCATCCTACTGAACTTAGTCAACAGCAACAACTACAATTTCATACAGAATTTCAATCGCAAAGTGAAGCAATTGGAAACTTTCTGAGCAGTTTGCTCACGGATACGGATTCGGTTGTGAAACGCGTGCTAGTCTCAACTCCGGGTTCACTAGCAACATTGTGCACCTACTTCGGCCCTGGAAAGGCACACGATATACTTTTGTCGCATCTAATCACATTCCTAAATGACAAGGACGATATGCAGTTGAGGGTTGCATTTTTTAAATGTGTTCCAGCCGTCGCAGCATTCATTGGTTGGCACGCAGCGCCTTTACTGATTCCACTTTTAAAACAGGTAAATCCAACATTTAATTGCTATTTATGTGGATTGTCCGAGTAAAGCTTTCATTCTCTCTTCCAGGGTTTGTCAGATGTAGAAGAGTTTGTAATGCGTGAAGCACTCCTAACGATAAAATCATTGACGGAAATTAATTTCTTTGGTCGACGCTTCCTTCTTGATTTGCTGGACGAAGCACTTCCTTTTACAATACACCCAAACTTGTGGCTACGGAATGCTGCTGTTGGAGTAATCACTTCGATTAAGAATAACTTATCGCAAGTCGATATTTATTGCCACGTCATACCTCGACTGAAAGTGTACTTAAAAACTGCGTCGCATTCCATTTGGGGAGTCAATGAAGTATCAATATTGAGTAAAGTGAAGCAGTACTTGGAAAGACAAGTTTACGAAAGCTGTGCTCGAGCGAGGGGCACACTTTTGACGTCGACAATTGACTTCCTTCAAAATAATGATGGCAAGGGCGACGATCCGGACTCAAACGAAGTTATTAATGTAAGCTGATCAAATTTTGGTGTGTAATGGCCTGATGGTTGAATTAATTTAATTTGATGAACGATTAATTCAATAGTTCCTGGCTCGACTACGAGCAGAAGGCCTCCCTCAACCTTTGGATCCCGTGTACACAGCGTTTTTGCAAAAACATGTATTCAAAGTAAACTTACAACGAAGTCTCCGTCAAACCCCACTTGCAATTACAAGTTTAAATTCAAGTACTTCAATCGTTGGACCTTTACCGTACGCTGGAGTGAAAGGATCCACGCTTTCTTCCACGTACAGTCAGCCTAATATCCAAAGCCACATTTTAACTCTATCGACTCCACCAATTAAAGAAATCGGCTACAACAATGGTTCGGGAAGTGAAGTGATTCTATCGTCGCAACAAGTCTATTCAACTTACGCTCAAGCCCTTGCAACTAATTACGCGAATCAGTACCAACAGCAATCATTCACCGAGCGGCCTCGTGGGATCCTGGTTGCACATTTGCATGAGCATCGAAATGCCATTCTCAAACTATGTCCATTGACATCATTCAGAGGACTTTTCGCCTCGTGTTCAAGGGAGAATGTACGAATTTGGGATGCTGAAAAGATGGAAGGCCGAAATGTGGCCAACAGGTAGAAATCCAGTAGAATATGGCTCACGTCGGCTTAATTAATAATTAAATGGCTTAATCAAGACCATTAATTGAAATTAGATCCCGATGTATTATTAAACTGCAAGGTGATGCTATTCTGACGAACTTAGCGTATTCTGGGCCTTCAAACGTCATTGGAATTACCGACGACAAGGATTTACACGGATTTGCGTAAGTTGACAATTTCGCCCGCTCTGTCGCTGATTGCAGCTCAATTAATTTCATGCACCACGATTTTTTAGGCTAGAGAACTTAACCGCCAGACCTGTATTCACTGTCCCTATCAATAACAAGAAACAAGACGTTGGAATTCCGGTGGCACTGGAATCGTGCTCACCGAATATATTCATTCTTGGAACTGAATTTGGAGCGTTGGTTGGATATGACATGAGACTTAAAGATAAGGAGGTTTTCCGACTACAGTCAGATCTGAAATCAGGTGAGAGCAGCAGCATCATGAGCAGTTTAGATTTGCTCGCAAATTCGAGCATCTACTTGAACTACAATTCTTTAACAGGACTGCTCACAGCTTTGACATCGGATGAAGACAAAAACTGGATGTGCACGGGGTCGTCAAAGGGCATTCTAACTTGCTGGGACTTAAGATTTAGTATTCCTGTAAACACCATCAAAACAGATGCGTCAATTAGGAAAATGAAAACTTCTCCATTCCACTCTTCCGGAGTCTTTACCTCTTCAAGAATTCAGAACGAGGTGTCGTTGTGGAATTTGGAAACCGGTAATTTCAGTACATATTTTGATTGAAATGCGAAGACTTGACTATAGTTTCTTCGTTGGTTTCCTTTGTGGCAGGGAGCCGTGATCTTTGCTTATGGGCTAGTCAGTCACCTCCATTGAGTCAACCAAATCAGCCCTCCGCTTCTCAAGTTGGACCTCCTGCATCGCCGACATCTCCAACTGCGCCTTCAGCTGTGCACTCGATTATGGGAATCACATTTGTGAAGTCCCTGGGAGCAATCGTTACGGGAGGAACAGACATGTGCCTGAGATGGTGGGACAGAAATTCTCCGAGTGATTCTGTCATTCTAAGTTACAAGGGTATGTGTTTGTTTAATGTGGACCCGTGTGAGTCTTAAGTTGGTTGGTCTATTAAAGTGTATTTTCGTTTATAGAAAAAGCAGAAATGCAAATAACCGGAATGCAACGAAACAGCGAGTTCAGGTTTCGGCTCGTGGATGGTGTTGAGGTGATTCATGACGTCAGTAACGCTGGACGTCCAAGTTCCTCGGCGATCGGTAGCGGTTCCGGTGCTGGCAGGCAACGCTCAAGTGACAGTGCCAGCGGAATGCCAAATTCCTCCAACTCTGGAACGTCTGTTATGGGAAACTCACATCATAACTCCATCACAGACGTGACAACTGTATCAACTCCAAACCAGAGCTTTATTTTAACCAGTTCATCAGATGGTGTTATAAAAGTGTGGAAATAAGCTCCAATTGCTGACCCTGACCCTGCATTTTAATTATTACAATTGCGACAAGGATACTTAAAAATGATCGTATTGACCGGTACACGTTTGTTACACAATTGCAATTGCTTACAAATGACAGCCTTACTATATTTATGCAAATTAAAGTCCAATGATTTCTAATGACGATCCGACGCGATAAGTTTCTTCAACGTGATAGATGATAATGACGCGTATGAAAAAGTGTTACCACAATCTGTCCTTCGCCAGATAGGGCGGTGGGATATAATCAGTCGCAAGAGATATTTTGGATGCGGAATCTACTTTCGATAAAACTTCTTCCGCCAATTCTTCATCTTCAAGTTCCTCTTCTTTTTTAGCATCAAGCGTGTCTCCTAGCGAATCTGGCAACTTTTTGTTATGGGCAGATTTCGTTGCCGCTGGTGTGTTTGAGAGCGCGGTTGTTGCATTTTTGTAAGACAATTGCAATTCGTGAATGTGGGGGTCGACCAGCTTCTGAGCACCGCCCTTCTCGGCTAATTTCAGCAGTAATTGAAGCTTGCCCTTTGTCTCAGCCGGCACTACTCTCTTCCCGTGCGCTTTGTTCAGTTCAGAACTGAGTTTCTCGGCAGCCACTTGCGTATTCGTCATGTGCGCCATGGCTTGATGATAATGTGCACGAAGCTCAGGGGTAGCTTTCAAATTAAGAGCTAATCAGGGAAGGAAGGAATGATTATGGATCCCTTCAGACCAGCATTCCGATAGATATATGCCTATAATGCCTACTTTTGAGATAATATCCCAAATACAAACTTGCACTCTTCTCGGCCGACATGAATGGAAACCTCGGTCGTTGCTCCGTGAGTAAAGTCAGCATGCGACACAGTTCTTGACTCAAACCTGTTCCAATGATGTATCCGGCCGGGCTCACAGAATCCAACTGCGATTCAACAAATGAAGGTAAGGCAATGAATTTATGAATTGCAATACATCCGCAATTTCCACGGTGCTTACAGGATTCTCGGCCAAAGCCACGTGGCTCGGAAACTTACTGGGTAGCAGGGCGTCCGCGTACAAGTAGGGCTTGCTCAAGAATTTGTCAAGATTTTCTTGGTTCATGAAGAAGTAAATCTTTCCATTGTACTCGGCACAAAATTTTGAGTCACCACGTCGCAGCCATTTGTATCTGTACACAAGTAAGGTGTGGCTTTAGGAGGTAGCATCGTGTTATACACTTTCACGCACTGAACGTACTGATATTCGCCTTCCGTGTAGAATACTGGATCAAAGTCCTTAAATCCCCAGAATTTTTCAAGCTGCTGCACTTCATCTGGAGTCAGGACGCACGCCATGGGCAAAGTCTCAGGCGGAACGTACTCGCACGTTGGGACGGTGTACTTCTCAGGATGGTTCAGAAACTTGTCGACGTGTTTCTGGCAGGAGAAGACATAAATTTCGTCACGATACTCAACAACTCTTGTCAGGTCCTTATTGTAATCGTCCACTCGTGACAACTCGAAGAGGTCATTAATTGCGACGGGATCATATGCGCCAAATTCCCGGGTAAATTTCGAATAGAGAATTGAAGTTAAGGGCGTCAGGCAGTCGAGAGTTATTGGCTTCCCTGCGGAATGCGTTGCCGTAGGCAGCCAGTTATGAGTTATGAGAGGTCAACGCCGCGCCATGGATGGAACTTACCATCCTGATGGTATCGAATGTATTTTTTGTGCTTCGCCATTACTTTGAAGCAATGTTCTGCAACGTTCTCGAAAATTTCTGTGGGATGCATCTTGGCATCAATATCGAGCACGCAGGGGGTTTCATTTCGGAACCAGTCGAGCATGGGAGCAGTTCTAGCTTGATTTTCTACGTACAGCTGTTCAATCATTGAAGTATTCTCCTCAAGCAATGTCTCGTAGCTAAATCATGACAATAATGCTTAATATAACTAAGTTTAAACGAAGCACACAAAATAACTACAAATAGTATTAGACTACTTGAAAGCAGGATCGAAATGATGTCTTTCACATTGGTTGATTCGATTGATCGTTTCCGACAACTCCATTTTAAGATATATGACAACAGCCGGCACGACCCCGCGCTGGATAAGTTCTTGCAGCTGATTCATTTCACGAGGGTAGTTATCGAACACCGCACCACGAAACTGTGCCCTTGTTAAGTTGGTAAATGTTAGAAAAGCTATTGGTTAGTGCGTGCGTGCGTGCAACCTTACCTTGGAGCCATCAGAGCCAAGTCCAGCACTCGGCAGACCATGTAAGGCGGAATCACGTATCCAGCTCGAAGATAGGCCATGATTTCATCCGCCATCAGCATGGGCTGGGGTCCGGCTGAAAGTTTCCTGGAGGATAAGTCGCATTCTTCCGTGATTTTGTTGAAAAAGGAGTGTTTCACAATTTCGTCCATCATGGTCTCCTCCGAAACATAAAGGGCCCCAAGTTTATGAGCGAGCTGTCGTGCCACTGAAACATGCGAATTTTTATACATTTATTAAAAAACCTAAACAAAGTTTTGAATCAGCTCGGTCTCAAAACAGCAATTACGCAATGATTTGCCAGACTTTGGAGGGCCAGTTACGACGACAAACAAAGGCATTGCCGGTCTGGGTGTCACATCGTGGTAGTCGATAAATTCCAGTATCATCTTAAATTCATGGGACAATGCCAAAGTATGCACAATTAGGACAACATTTGGGCTGTACGATCACAACATTCTTTCATTACCTTCATGACGATCGGCGGAGCCCAGTACGCATTTAGTTCGAGCACTTTTCTCAAGTCACACTTGTCGATGAAAGCCTGCAGATGAGGGAGCCATTCGCCGTACCTTTCGAAACTCTTCTGAATTTCGTATGTAGTGTCGTCTTCGCTTGTCACAAGTCGGAGAATTACTTCAGAAGGAATCGATTCAATGGTCATTCCGTCGTCGTCATCCTCGCCTGCCTAATTTCAATCGCTGAAGTTCAAAGCAGAAGCTACGGACATACACTGAGCCAACTACTTCTCACCATAAGACATTCTTCTCTGGCCTTGGCCTTGTTCGCGGCAAAATTGTGTCTCGACCCAGGGAAGGCCATTGTCAGTCCAGGTCCAGAGTACTCATCATCCCTCGTCGCATACAATGACTTTCTTTTCTTGTAGTGTGTGCTTACTGCGTTCAGGTTCAAAGGCTCAATTTTCTTGTTCGTGTACTGACGTCTCGTGTACTTTCGCCCGTCTTTGACATCAACTTTCTGCTCTGATCGACGCTTGAATAGATCAACATCTTGCATCTACGGAGGTTAAAATGATTTCAGTTTTAGTGAGAAGTGATTTCAGCCGGTTCTTGGCAAATGGGCACCATGTGTGACGTACATGAGGAATTAGTATGTAATCTGGCTTGGGATCGAGGCCTCCTAACACTGCAGCGTGGTGCGCATAATCAGTATCCGCGTCTTCATTAAACCGAGGAATTCCTTCTAGGACGTACCCTCTCCACACGTAAATGGCATACACATTGTTAGGCGTGTCCACAGTCTAGTCTTCATGCAGTCTAGAAATGGTACCTGTTTAGAACATCCTGCTCCTGCAGTCGTCTTTGGAGGAACCCGAGCAAGACACTGCAGGATGGTTTCTCACCGTCGCCGTCAGGAATAACGTCTTGCCGCTCTTGCAATGCCCGATAATACCGAATCATGGAGTCGGCTAGTTAGATCAAAGTGGGTCCGTCACGCAGTGAAGACTCAATCGATTGTACCTGTCCTTGTATTGTCAACTTACGACCAATGTAAACACATTTGAAGTACTCGACAATGCGTTTAGCAATCGTCGTCGTCCCAATCCCTGGTTTTCCGAATACGATAAACTTCAGTGGGTTGCTCAGTACCAGATCAGCGTATATGTCTTCTTCAGTTTGTGCCTTCCGTCCGCTTGGTGGTTCGAGCTCTTCCTCTTTCATCGCCCTGAGTAGACCGTGGAAATGTCATTCAAGAGCTTTGCCCGTTATCAGACAAATGGACATACTCAAGTTCTCTCATCGCTGCCTCCACGTTGATGGGCTGCAGTTGTCTACCCTTTGCTTCAGCGGTCTCTCTCATTTCGCCCATGTTGCTCAGACTCATCGCAGAGAAGTTTGTGTAGGGCTCGACCACCGGCGGCAGTTTGACTTCAGCCGAGTCTAGTTGACAAACGCCTTGGCCGTGGTAAGTCCGCTGGAGTGCGTGAGTTGCGGCTTGTCGCTTCGCCTCCAGAATTATATCACCTTCTCCTTGCTCTTCTTTCTCCTGCCAGAACAAAAGGCAAATGGACCGACCGCAGTGCTACATGTCTTGTTTGCAGTTTACTTTACTTTATTCTCCTGATCAGGCTCACCAGGAGGCTTCAAATCATCCAATCTTCCTTCACCTTCATCTTCTTCGATTTTACTTTGTATCTGTGATAAGATTTGTCGTCTGATTAGTGGAGATTAAACCAAAGCAAACGATTTCCTACACTTACCACTTTCATAGGTTTGTTCGGCGGATTTGGAAAGGGACGTTTTGAACGCATCGCGCGTCCTTTCTTTTTTGCCGTCCCCAATCCCGTCTCGTCTTCTAGTTCTAATTTCTCATCTGTCAGTAAATACGCGTACAAATTTCGCTCGACGTAAACCTTCTTTGCGCTCTCCACGATGCCTCTGGCAATGGGACCATCATTTGCCAAGTCGTACTCGTCCGCGTCTGTCCCTAAGCCACGGTCTTGGTGGATGTAGTAGTCCGGTCTTGGAAGCGGGCATTTTACGTCGGACCCAATTTCTGAAGCCAGATCCTACAATCCAGCAGAGAGTGAACGCATTGCATCATTGCAATTATAATCATTCTCTTGAGTTTGGTTGCAGTGATGAGCGATAGCATCTCAATGCGTTCTTACCAACGTATGTGGAGCATCGTGAGATACGCGATAGGACCAGGCAGCCATTTTTAGAATCAATGATCGAGCCCACCACGGTGGATACAGATTGCTTGTCCGGCTCCGGCGTCGCCATATGGTGCGTCGGATCCCGAATTTTTCTTAACTGATTTTGGAAGCAAGCCCGTGGTCCCGTGGAACCACAGTGCGGGAAAGTTTTGTTTGCCGAAGGACATTTTCTGGAGGTTGCACCTCAACACTTAGCAACAAAGCTCAATTCTGATTTAATTCTGTAGTTTAGGATTAAATTCTAATATAGGAGATAATTTTAATGGCGAACTTGAACACAGAACTTGTACATGTAATTCTGAGTTGTTCGATTGTTACCATGCGCAGCGCAAGGCTTGCGATTGAGTTAACTCAAACAAACGCTTCCAAAATCAGTTAAGGGAAAAAAGGGATCACCCGCACCGTATGGCGACGCCGGAGCTGGACAAGCAATCTGTATCCACCATGGAGCCCACTCAAAATGAACGCGGTTATTAGGCCGTGTTATGTGAGGTTTGTGAAAGGAATGGGATATTGAATTGTGTGGTGATTCGGGAATCGAGCGCGTTTAGCCAGCCGCAGAGCAGCGCACATTCATCGAATTCGTGAATTCGTAGTTGCCCACCTGCTGTTGGTCATTTTGCCCAATACCGGAAACAATTCGCCAGGACAATTTAAAGCATTGAGAATATGTCTTCCTTTCTTCGCTTCACTTTCAAAGATTATAGTGCACAGTTCCTTCCCATGTATTTCTAGTAATTGTGTCACATAGCCGCAAGTCACGTCGACCTTCTTGTGCATTAACGAAATTGAAGCTAATCGCCGTCGCCGCCAGGGCCAGTGAGCGAGCCAAACATCGAATCGAGAAGCAAGGAGTACAAGGCAAGGTTTAGCGTTTCCAATTTTGCAACTTTTGATAGCGATCTGAGGCGAACAGAAAAAATGTGAAGATATAAAGCGCAATTGAGAAATTTTTCGGTCTTGTGTAATTTTTGCATTACTCGGACACGGACACTCGGCGAGTGACAAAGTAAACCTCCCTCTCGCACCAATGTACAACGCGGCAACCAATTATTGAATTTGTCGCCCACATTTTGCAATCAACGCACGTGTACGGTGCGATGAAAGGAAAATCGCGAATTTGCAGGGAAGGTGGAAAGATGATAAGATCAAGATGACTGATGCCCATCTTGTTTACGAATTTTGCAGCAAGGAGATTGCAAAATGTTCGTCCATGTCCGCTTCATTTATTTCACGTGAACATTGACAGATAAACAATTTAGTAAGAAAGACGCATGAATGTCAAAATTTGGAATTCTCGTTAAGAATTATTAGCACATAATTGTGATTCACATAATTTTTAAGGCGGTCAGTGCCAAGCGACGACGAGTGACGCGCAAGCCGCGAAATCGAGTGTTAAACTATTCAGCAGATTTGCTCAGCGTGATCCGTATAAACATGCCTTAAAAGTCAAACTGAAGCATATTAAATGAGCACCATTAGCGAGCATTCTTTTGTTGTTATTTATGACTAATCAATAGCCAATCGCGCTGAGCGCCTTTATTTTGCACTTTTCTAAATCGATTTTGTGGACAAGAAAAACCTATTATTGACATTACAATGTCGACATCCAGACTGATTTCTTATTCGGCGGTCTTTGGAATTCCAGGATTCCTTGCCGCGATAGTTGAGCAACCATCGCGTTGGTTTACGTTTCCACTCCCAAGATATAAAAATGGATCCTGTATGCGAATTCTGGTCAAAGAAGTCAATCAAAATATGGAGATCAGTACACAGCTCCAGGTTCAGAGTTCAGCCACAGCCATGGCGCAGACCTCCGACAGAGAGCCCTCCAGCGCGGAGACGTCAGCGCGCTCTCGGCTAGACTCCCTCTACGAGTTTTACTTCTCACTCTTCCGTTCCTTTGGCATCTTTCCATTTGAGTTTAATCGGAAGACGCTCGTGGTCACCCGACTTCGGACTCCGCTCCAAATACTCTACACAAGATTTAACATTTACTTCCTCCTCATATACTTCCTGAGTGAGGGAGCCCTGCTGTTCTACAACCATGCCACAAAATATCAGTATGACACGATAAAGAATGGGTACCTCCTCCAAGGACTCTGGTTCACAGGCTCAATTGTCGTGGGTTCCATCATGACGAGTTTTCTAGGGCAGAAGCAGGAAATGGCACAACTTCTGACCACAAGCTGCAAGCTGGAGCAATTTGTATTTAAAGGTGACTGCATGCATGCAAGTTAATCTGCGCCAGCGAAATGCAGTGAAGATTTAATGACGAATTCTGTATCCTTCGCAGACAACTCAGCACCTCGTCAAGCCCGGACGTCTTCGTTCCACAGGCAGCTGGCCCTGTACGTCGTGGCCATACTTTCGTCCCCACTTGGATTGATTCCAATCAACATTTTTTTCCCACGCTTCCCAAGCTTTCTGAACAGCGTGTTCTTACCGGACTCGACTGGCCGCACGTTGCTCGACTCGTTCATAACGGACAGTCCGCGGCTCCTCTGCACGCTAAACATACTTATAAGGACTGTGTTCCATCTCCGCGAAGTCTACTTCCCACTCCTTGCATGGGCCTGCTTTGGAAACTGTGACATTCTCCTGAACGCGCTGTTCGCTTCAATTTCCACTGCAATTGAGCAGGCTCACAAAGAGTGCCTTGCTGACGGCACGTCTCAGGCTGCCCGTTACTCCGCTCTTAACTTGTATTCCGGTCTGCGTGTCCAACTCATCCGAATCGACTCGCACCTTGGATTGTTAATCTTCTCACAAGAAATGCTGAATCTCATTATGAATGCTTTGGTGGTTTATGCAGCGCTCGTGTTCGAGAATCCGATACTCGTGGCCTTCTTTGGCTTCAACGTATTTACAGTGACGGCGCGGATGTACATTTTCTATCTGCCAATAGCACGAGTGCTACACAGATCCGATAACTTTATCAGAGAGATGAAGGGGCAAGTGAGTACACACAAGGACAAATTAGTCAAGGCCAAGATGCGGACCCTCCGTCCACTCTTCATGCGCCCGCTTGGTGTGCATCGAATTACGCCGAACTCTATCATGGACTACATCCTGGCCGTGTTGAGCTACATGGTCGTGGCGAGAAAGACGTGATCTGCATCCTTGAGCCTTCCTTCCTACAATTGCAATTACTGCTTTTTCTCTTTGAGAATAAATTTAGTCTTCGTCGACTTACGTGGCTCTGATTTCTGAGTTCAAGAAGAAAGTGCAGACTTTATTGAAAGTACTTGAAACGGATTGCATGCAGAATACACATTTCAACAATTCAATCGTTTCTGTGTGAAACGTTGACGTTAACACCTCCTCATCGGGGATTCTGAATCTTATTCGCTGAGTTTCATCCCATTTTCTGAGCGTCTCAATAACGCAAATCTCAGAAGAGCATTATGTCCGCCGTGAAGTCGATATCTGGATTACTGGAATTCAAAACAACGATTTCGTTAACGTAATGCGCAAGCATGTGATGACATTTTTTATGAGTTAATTCTGTGGACGGAAGTACCTTTGAGAAGTTTGAGACTGAGTTGGTGCTCCAGGAGCGTTGTTACTGTGACCATATCCCGAATAATAACTGCAAAAGCAAGAGAGCAGATTAGATTTTTAGCCCTCACGCATATACAACAGCGTCCGCTAAATTCAAAGTTTTCTGTACTTACTCTTGTTGCACTGCGTCGTCCGTACTTGCAGTTGCAGTCGTATTGCCGTAAGCAGCTGATGCACCTTGTGCTTGATATGATTTCGTCCTGCTAGCTCCTGCAGCAGATGGGAATAGCGGCATGGGGTAGGAAGTCGCCGCCGCCGACGAGTTCCCCAGTGCCATTTGCTGCAGATTTTTAACAGCTGTGGATACAGGTTGTCTAGGGCGAGGACCACCGTATCTTGCAACAGGCATCATGTTGGGGCTTTGCATTTGAGGTCCACCCGGCCCAACAGGGAATCTTGGCCTTACTCCTGATGGCACTCCCCTTGGGCCGAAAGTGGCTCTGACGTCAAGCAGGCTTGGAATATGGCCTTGAGGAACATTAATACCAGCTGACTTCATTGCTTCAAGAAGTGCGACCTTGCCCACCGTCAATCTATCTCTACCGCCCCGCTCACCTCGAGATTTCGGGCGTATTTCACCATGACCAGGACCGAGACTGAACTGACTTTGTGCGGCATACATGTCCGCTCTTGCCTGAGCTGGCGTGCGATACGCAGGAAGAGCTGGAGGTGGGTAAGGCTCACCTAAAGTCAAGGGAAGGAAAATTGCATCTTAGTAGGCAAATAAATAAGTTCCGTGACCATTGCCTTCCTTAATCCATAGAACGTGCGCCCGTTAAGTGTGCCAATCGACGCCTGATTTTCACTAGAAGGGTATTTAGTCGTTGTAATGTTAAGCAGGAAGTAGGAGTCTCAAGCTATATAATTTGATCAAATCATGATTTACAAGTCCGTTATGTCAGTTATGTGTTTCTGCGAGTGAACTTGGGCTATATCTTTATCTTGACATTAAGCTTAAGCAAGATTAGGCAAAGGACGACATAATAATATTGCATCATTGCTGGGAAAGCAGAAACATAAATTAGAATTGTCGTTGCAAGAAAGAGTAAACAGTCTGAACAAGATGATGATGATGAAAACATTTGCATTTTACACGATGCATGGACTTCTATATTAATGAAGCTTACCTTTAGCTAGTTTTCTCGGTGGTGGTTGATACGCAAACCGATCTTCAATTTGTGAATGCTCTGGTCCATTCGGCTGAACGTTGTAGTAGTCATCATACGAGTATGATTCGTCTTGTTCATATCCTACGGCACAAACACATAATGGACGTGTTGCATAGCAAGTACCTTTTCCGGAGCCCAGTTTCTTTCTCTCAGGAAATTCCTTGCAGTGAGACAGTTCCAAAGTGATGCAATTTGGAGAATCCTGAAAAAGTATGCAATGAACTCAAACATTGATCACGAATTTGCTAGGGACATGATAGGGCACTGACGTTGCGAACGAAAAGAAACGATCTTGATTAAAATTCTTTACGATACCGATAACGATAGCCGATGTGTTACGTACGTTTGTAATTGTAATCATTCATGCGCGATCCGATTGGTTCCAATACTAACATTCTCCAGATTGCATTAGAAGGAAACTGTCTCATTACAAGATAATTTCCTCATTCTCCGCAACCCAGGCCAGTCGAAAAGTCGGTAATTCACGTTTCTAATGCGATTGTTCAGCACGCACTGAATAAAGACCGAATCTGAATCTGGGGATAAATTCCGTTGGTTAAGGTTATCATGAATATTTTCAATAATAAATTAACCGTAGCTTAACCGACAAGATACAATTACCGCAATACCGGAGCAGGGTGCACCGTGATTCTGCAACCGCACACCGCGTATTTCTTTCGATAGTGTTCTACAGATTCCAATTTATTTACATACGATCGTCCAAAGACAAGTTTGCTTGGATCTCAGGGATTAAAATCAAGACTTTAACTTTAGACTGAAATTATGACGCCACTTAACGACTTTAACAAATATTTTGACTAAAGGTTTCTAAATCTTCAAAATGAATGTATAAAAGCAAAAAGATAAACACAAGTGCTAGCGAAAGCTGACTCTGTTCTGATCAAGATCGTTGGGTCGTTAGCTGCTAGCTCTTGTAAAATGTAAGTTAACGTGGGAAGTTACGGAGTGGGCTTGGGCCGTTTGGGGGAATGGGTCACCGACTTCATCGCTTAATCTTCATATGTCAGTGCTGAATACTTGTTCAGCTTCCGTCAGGATCACCCGTATGCGTATTTAGGGACATAAACACGATTCAACTCCACGCTATGAATTTTTTAATAGAAACATACCACCACCATACTGCTGCTGATTTCTTCCAAACTGATTTGGTGGCCCGCCAAGACCACCGCCACCGCCGTAGTAGTCTTCCTCGTAGTAATCGTTTTGGTACATACTTCGTCTTTGTGGAGGTCTTAAGAAGGGCCTCTGTCCAGTCTCATAATACTCTCTTTCGCCAAGCGCATAGTTCTGGTCTCGTCCCATGCCCATTCCCATTTGAATTGGCGGTGGATAATACTCTTCTTCGTAATTATCGTAATAACCACCACCACTGTAGCCCGGTCCTGGTCCACCACCTCTTCCAAACCCAAATCCACCTCTGCCCCCCCCTGCCAGAATTTGTTAAGTCAGCATTAGCAGTCTATTGACAGCCAGAGGTAATATATTGCATTTGACGTATTTTATACCTCGGAGAGCCTCTACCACCTCTCATTCCTCTCCCAAAACTGCCAATACTGACACCGTCTCCAGGATATCCACCACCACTTGCTTCCAGGATCACTTGATTTGCAACTTGCTTTGGGTTTACTTTGACAGCCTCTACAATTAGTTGCTGACCTCCCATCAAGTACCCGTTCATCTCGTTGATCGCGGTACGAATGTCCCCAGTCGCTTCAAGAGTCTTGAAGTATAAATATCAACCACGTAAATTAGACAAAGACAATTAGATGTGAGTTTCGTTTCTCGCATTAAAACTCATTCAACCAATCTTACCACCGATCCATTTCCATTTGGAAACACTTCGGCCTCAAGAATACGGCCATATTTCTTAAACAGTCCCCGCAGTTCATTTGCATCGACGGATCTTGGAATATTTTTGACTGATAGCTTCATCATTTGTATGTTCGGACCTTCCTTGTTTTTGGATTCGACGACCGATATCTTCTTGCCACTAATCTCTGTCCCGTTCAATGCTTTTATCGCTTCTCTGCCACACTCTTCTTCTTCCATGTGCTGAAAAAGAAGCAGAAATTGGAGTCAGACCTCCGACATCAATGTGATATTGTAGTTATAAGTCGACACTTACGACAAAGGCAAAATTATTGCGAAATACTTCGCATTCGATTGTGCGGCCATACGATTCAAACATGGGTTCTAAGTCACTATTTTTGAAACCGTCAGGAAGTCCACTCAGAAATATCTTGAACGTGGCTACTTTTGACCCTCCAAATCCTCCGCCGCCACCACCTCCAGCACCACCACCTCTCTTGTTTGCGAAGGGAGGGCCCATTGTGGTCTAGGAGTCAGAAAATACATTATTCTGTTACTCACAAAAGCTGATTTAGCTTATCATTGATTAAACGGCTAAGTTGTATTCTGAGACATTACCTGAACGTTGCGGGTTGCGGTTTTCGGCTACACGACAGGTTTAGCAAATTATCCACCCACCAATTATACTAAAATGAGGCTAGTAAAAAGACACTTCTAAATTAACTAAAATAACTTCAAAAATAACAAATAAAAATTCTCTCCACTTCGGTCAAGCTTCGCTATGAAATGAATTCCGCCGCAAATAGTTTCGCATTTGAACGCAGATTTCCAGATGACGCTTGGTGGTTATTGTGTACATTTGTTCCGATCTCATCGAGCTCGACACGTCATCTGAAACCCGGTAAATTGAAACACATATATTTCTTGTGGGAAGTTACAGATTGTCAACTTTCAAGCTTTAAGATATCTTATCAATAACTCTGTCAATCACTTTGCTCGCCCACACCAGTTGAACTCGTCTTTCACTCCCGCAACTTCCGTGCATATTGGAAGTTCTCGACGATCGCCATTCTGTCTTGAGACCGTGTAACAGAACGGCAGAATCTGATGGAGTTTCTCAAAACTGTGCTGGGGTCTGGTCAGGGCACCGGTGTTCCTGGAAAAGGTGCTCAAAATCAGTCTGGCGCTGAAACGGTAAGCTCTCGACTCTGTATGTTATACTCTCGAGCAGATCTGTGACGGATT
Source organism: Mesaphorura yosii (assembly GCA_009869945.1). Taxonomy (NCBI): domain Eukaryota; kingdom Metazoa; phylum Arthropoda; class Collembola; order Poduromorpha; family Tullbergiidae; genus Mesaphorura; species Mesaphorura yosii. The sequence continues at coordinate 80,184 of WIXG01000115.1, forward strand.
TTGATGTTCTCATTTCGTCCAGGTGGAACGACTCGTGGAACGATTGCAGACGTCAACTCTGTTAGAAGATCGCCGAGACGCCTGTCGAGCCCTTAGATCCCTGTCACGTAAATACCGCGTGGAGGTCGGAGCACAGGGAATGGATTCCGTGCTGCACATCCTGTCCATAGATAGAATGGATTCGGAGATTGTGACGTACTGCGTGGAAATCTTGCTAAACATTACTTCGCCAACGCTTTTAGACGATGAAGATGAGAGCGTGAAGGATGTTGGCAAGCAGTTCACAGAAATATTTACAAAAAAGAGCGACAACATTACCATTCTTCTTTCACTGCTCGACGAATACGACTTCCGCATACGTCTTCCACTAATTAAGCTGTTAACAAATTTACTAACCAACCATCCGAAGGAAATGCAAGACACACTGCTGATAAGTCCGATGGGCACTTCCAAGTTGATGGATTTGCTAAGTGATACAAGAGAAGTTATCCGGAACGATGTAAGAATGCACACGGAATAGCTTTCTCGGAATGCCTAGCTAATGCAAAACACTATGAAGCTTCTTTTGACTTTGATTTACAGGCGATACTTATGCTCAGTGCTCTTACGAAGAACAACTCCAACATACAGAAAATAATAGCATTTGAGAATGGGTTTGATAAAATCCTGACAATTATCCACGAAGAGGGCCATTCGGATGGTGGACCCGTGGTCGAAGACTGTCTGAATTTATTTTTGAGCCTTCTGAGAAATAACACCAGCAATCAGACCATTTTTAGAGAAGGAAATTATGTGAAGAGGATTCTACCATTTTTCCAAGTACTAAATGATCAATCGCCTTCTGCGCCAGATGCAGACCAGCAAGGGTGGGCAACGCAAAAAGTGTCAAATTTCTACCACATGCTTCAAGTTGTTCGGACACTCGTATCGCCATTGAATCCTGCTCAAGTAACGCTTAACTGCCAGAGAGTGATGAAGACGTCCGGAGTTTTAGAGTCGTTATGCAATTTATTAATGGCCAGTGGCATTCCGGTTGAGACCTTAACTGAAGTTATCATCACTGTGGGAGAGTTGATGCGAGGTTCAATCGAAAATCAAGACTACTTCTTTTCCTTGGTTGCACCGTCCGAACCTCCAAGACCTGCACTTGTCATCTTGCTAATGTCACTAGTAAACGACGCACAATTACTGAGCCTACGCTGTGCGGTTCACTACTGTGTAAATTGCTATTTGTACAAGAACGAAAAGGGCCAGAGCGACGTAGTGAAGTCCCTCTTGCCAAATTCGACGAGTGCGAAAGGTAGTAAGCCTAAGTCTCGATAAAAATTGAGATTATTCACTTCTTCCTATGTTCTGTTTATTCCAGCTGGCGTTGTGACGGCTGGTCAGCTAATTTGCAGTGGCCTTTTTAGCAAAGACATTTCCACGAACTGGTTTTCTTCAATATCTCTTGGACATGCGTTGCTCAATAATACCTCCCAAAAGGAATTGCTGTTGAAAGTGAAGCTGGCCACGCGAGCCGAAACACCAGCAGTAACCTTAATTCATCATATTCTGAGCACGCTAAACGCAGTGAGTGCCGCACCTTGAACGAATTCACAAATTATCGTGCTTAAATTGTACAATATGAACTTGTCAAGCGTCCATTATTGTTTTCAGAATCCAAAAGTGCAGGTCAAATTATCCTCGCTGCAATTTCTGGCAATTTGGCTGGAGTCATGTCCAGGCGCCGTTGCACAGTTTTTAAGTAATCAACTCGCCATTCAGTACTTGATTTCACAGGTAACGAAACCGAGTAATAAATGCCGGGTGAGATTTTTCTGGTTTAATAAAAAGATTTGTCTGACAGGTTACAACAGCGGACATGATCGATAAAGAGGCTTTGGTAAATGGTCTTTGTGCGTTCGTTATGGGACTTTGTTTTTATTTTAACCCGAATACCGTCGAATCTTTTAACAAGGTAAGGTTATTGCTACCTACTTTAGGTATAAAATTCTTCTAAAATGGAGCGAACTGTTTTGCAGGAAAACTTGCATCAGCTCATGACAAATCGCATTGGAGTGGAACAAGTAACAAATGGGTTAAGCCAAATAACAAAGTCTGAGTATTACTTGCATGCGCTCAAGCATCCACAAGTCAACGCCAGACATTCAACTGATCTTGTGTTTGACCATCATTTCGCTTTGCTCTTCAAGAAATATGAGCCCCTGATTCTAATGCAGTTAAATAGCGAAACCACAACAGTTAACAATCCCACCGCACAAGATCAGAACTCCGCCAACGATTTATCTGCAAATGGGTACAAAGTAACGACGAGGGAATCGCCGAACGCCGTCATCGATCAGTACAAAGCATTTATCAGAAGTCAAGACGAAGCAATCGAAAGTTACAAGAAAGAAATCGGTGCACTGGTGAAACTAAACGCGGACTACAAAGTACGAATTTCGAGTTAAAATTAAGAACTTGTTTTTCTGAGTGTCACATTCGTTCTGTAAATTATAGGGAAGACTAGAAGAAATGTTCGGAGAAGTATTACAACTTAAGAGTCAGTTGACGCTGGTCCAAGCGCAACGGGAAGCAAATGGTGCTAGCAAACGCCAAATTCTGGAAGACGAGCACTTGACCATTGTCGAAGCCAAGGATAAAAGAATTGAAGAATTGGTAAGAATGCCTTGATTCAAAACACCAATTAAGACGAGGAACAACCTTTTATACTATATTTTGTCTTGCAGCAACTTCAAGTATTGAAACTGGAAAGCCACTACGGTAGCATGGCACCGGTTAAGAACCCTATACAGGAAGAATTAATTGCAAAGCTTGAAGAAGAAAATAAGGAGCTTGTGGAGGAGGTCGAGAGAACAAAAAAGGATCAAGAAGAATTGTTGGAGTTGTTGGCGGAACAAGACAAAAGAATTTCTGACTACAAGATTCAATTGCGCCAATTTGGAGTTCAGGTAAAGTCCACTTTAACTGACTGGCGTATTAAACCGAGGCTTTCGAGCGTAATTCATTCGAGTCTCTTTAACGATTCAGATTCCATTGGATGAAGATGAAGAATTCAACAACGCTGGTACAACTGCTGCAACTGGTGCCACAAATCTTGATGGTCCAATAAGTAGCGATGCCGGAAACGCGCCAGTTCTTGTTACTGATGAGAAAGTCACATACTTGGAGCAATTAAGTCAAAGCCAAAACCACGAGCATCAGCCACACTGTGAAACAAATCCTTTCGGCCTCTACCAGCATCCAAACCATCAATATGAAAGTGCCCATGGTCATCAAAAGCATCACGAGCCGCCACCATCGCATGAGAATGAATACCAATCACACCAGCTTGAGGCGCTGACCGCGGTGAATGTGAATCCGTTCCAATTTCACCAACATTCTCATCTAGAGCAAGATCATGAGCAAGAAAACGGACTTTTGATGGCTTCCCACGCGTTTTCGAATGCCGGATATGGCGGCTCGGATTTCCTGCTTTAAATTGAGTCAACGACAATGGAAGCATTCGGCTATTGAACGGTAGGAATCGTGGAGATGGCTTTTACGAATGGTAAAGTTTTTAGTAAGATTATTTATTCTTCTATGATTGTAAAACGCACTTTCATGTAACTAAGCTCCAGACTGTAATTGTAATTAATAACTGTGATCGGGATCTAGGATTGAAGAAATGTATTTATTCAAGTCGTATAAAGTAGTATTTATATTTACAGAACGCCATACAATTTAGTCACGATTCCAAATATGCAATTGCAACTTCCAATAATTTTTAATTACCTCTAATAAATGAATTTACTTTTATGCATGAATTTACAATGAATTTTACACTTAAGCTCGATTCTACATTTTGATTCAGACTTCAGACAATGCTCAACAAAAGTAAAGTATGCCCGTGCCCCGAAATCGCTTAACTTACATAAACAACAATGATTAAATACTTATGATGGCAGTAATTGAACTAACATGAACTATGAAACAAAAGCGTTTGGCCATAAAAATTACATAAACATCATGATAACTTTAACTTAATAATAATTATAATACTTGAACATGACCAATGCTGAAGAGAAGAAGGCTAAAATACACAGTTCTGAATCGGCACGAACATCAGAGGAATGTGGCGTGGCTACATGGACGACTCTGTAAACCCGCCCGGGCTCCCTCCACCGCCTCCTCGAGTGACGGTCCGTGCCTTCGTGTACGAAGTCTCTGTTTTCTGCTTTTTTTGCATGATGATTTTGACTGCAACCGGTTGATGCGAGACGAGAATATCTTCGAAATCTGAACTTGTCATTGGCTTAGTGGTGGTGGCTGAAGCCATGGAAGAAGAAGCCACCGGAGGAGGTGATTCCTTTTCAGGACATGGCGCTGCTGCAATTGCAATCGGTATCTTTGTACCTTCTCCTGCTGCAGGTGCAGAAGCCGGCTTCAATTTCTTCAACTTGATCCCTCGTGATGGTCGTGGGATTATCTCTTGCGTCTGCTCCGTAATCATGACCACGTCATGTGCACTTTCTTCGTGCGTGATCGTCTCACCTCTACTGGGTGGCAAACTCGGTGGAGGAGCAGTAGGTCTGAATTTTGGCGATGAAGCTGACGGCGATTCGATTCTCGGAGATTCCCTGCCTTTTGCTGCCGGAGGCTGACTTAAAAGTATGGTCTTTGATGTTTCACGCATTTTTGCTGGAGAAATGTAAAGTTCATCGTCCTTGTTATTGTTGTCGTCTGCAGTGTCAGTGAAAAATTTCCTTCTTGGGGAACGCGGGCTGGATTGCAGTGTTGGGTACTCAGTTATGGCTAATTTTTCTGGAAAAGTAGGCGAATAGTCCGATTGAGAAGCTGGGCGCTGGTATCTGCTTGCCATTGGCGAATAGTCTCTGGCGGATGATCCCAGAGCAGAATCTCGTGGAGATCCTTCCGGCGAACTGGGTGACACGCTCAACGGACTCGAGTCATACTGGGGACTTACCCGATCTCTCGGTTCCAGATAGTTGAATCCACCGTACGGAATGTACGGTCTACGCTTTGGTGAAGTCGTGATTGTGTCCTTGTACTCTTTGTACGTCGTAGTCTCTGTTGTGTCCGTCGTGGTTGTTTTCTTCTTCGATGGTAGAGGAAGCTGTGTGGACGGAGTGGAAGTTGTGACGGGTTTCGTTGGGATTTTCTTTGACGATGAGAATTGCTTGAATAATTTGGCGCTCATTAGTTGCTCGCTTTCAGCGATAGGCGATGGCAGTTCTTCCGTCGGAGATGGCAAGGGTGATATCATTTCTTCGAGTTGCTTGGCATTCAGCTGGAGCCCTGCATCAGATTTGAGAGGCTGATCAGAATCTTTTCTGCGGCCATTTACGAATCGTGTGAGCTGTGACTTGAATGGCACGATGCTCCTGGGATACCATCTTCCGTTTTCGGGTCGCGTGATGGTGGTCGGCGGTTTACGAGGCGATGATGGGACTGCCGCTGCTTCGGTCTCTTTCTCCGAAGCAATGGTAGTTCCATCACCGGCTGATTGTCATGGTTGCTTAACGATGGGCTCGTCCATGTATGAAGGTTGGCTCACGTGGTAGATTCCCATTTGATTACGCTCCTTCCTGGTTTTCCACTGGCGGAGTCCTTCAATGAGGAACAGAATTCCGGCCAGATGAAGCAGAACTACGCCGACTACGGCAACCACAAAAGCCCACGAGAGGTAGTTATTCACCCAGGTTTCGGCCCAAGTGCGGCTACCGCTCAAAGACCCAAATACAATGACGGCAACTTCACCAACCAACGCTGAAAAAGGCCGGCAATCGAAAAATTTCCTCAATAAATACAATTGACATAGAACACGAGTTGACTTGACCTGCATATGATTGTTCTAACCTGCCATGTTCATGAGCATTCCAAGCGCAATCAGGAAATGAATCAGTCCCTCATCCCGGCTGCTAAACTTGACCAGATACGTCAGCACGAGTATCAGACAAATTACGCATCCTCCAAAACAAAGTGTATAGCAGATTTGAACGGGGACAATGAAACCTGCAAGCGCGAAGTTGAGTATAATTAGAGTCAAAATTCAAGGTCATGACTAACGAGATGCGAGGTGATGAGTTCAGTCTATTTTGGTGGTGTTGGGTACAAATTCCATAAACAGGAATGCAATTAAGTTACGGTTATGAGTTATGACTGTTGACTCACTCACAATATTTTAGAAAGCATCGATGAATCATCAAATTCATAATCCACATCACACCGCGCAATTAGCACTAATTAAATCAAATCTCTGTCAATGAGTACCCGAACTGACTCAAACTTGGGCGACTCGTGTACTTTGAAACATTTCAAGACGATGAATCAGCGTGGAGCTGCGTCTTTGATGGCCGATACTGTGGGACGCCATTTCAGGCGTGTGAAATTGCAATTAACTCACCCGGCAGCAGATATTCCTTGAGGTCGTAGAACGAAGCCACCACGGGGTAATAAATCCAGCGGCAGCCCTGGTATCCGTTTGTCAGATAAGGGTCGTAGTAGTACGGGTCATGCAGGTCGTTGTAGCAGCTCATCCAGAGACCAAGCTTCTGAAATTTTGTTCTGGATGGCTTGGTAGCATCGTTCACGGCGAGCCAATCGGGCGAGACGAAAGAGACGATGATAAGGAGAAAGGCAGCGAAGAAAATGACGCACGCGAGGTGACCTGTGATCAGACGTCCACCACACGCGGGGCTCGAGCCCGTTGAACGAGACGAGTGCGATCCGGAGTCCATTCTGAGAATCGGTGCGACGTACGAGGGCCTCCAGTCAATTCGCGAATCACATTGCAATGGCACGCTTTGACGCTACGACAGGCACTGGTGACCTTCTGAACCACCGCACTGGGCGTCTGAGCTTGCCAACTTGGTAGGAAAGGAAACGATTTGGAAATGCAGAACAAGCAGGGGACAAATTAGGCAAGACTCGCAAGAGGTGCGCCAGCACAAAAGCTAATACGAGATTTAACTAAGGACCAAGCAATGAAGCAGAATGAGAATTGAGACGAGGGCCACGCAATCCGCGATGCAATGCATCACCGTTCTTAATGTAGATTTAATGGTTGTATGGTTGTTTGTTGGTAATGGTTGTAAACCCACTTAAGATCGCAGCGCAAGAAGAAAAGAAAGAGTAGGCAAAGGCAAAGGCAAATTCAATGCGGTGAGGTACCAGAAATTTCATCACATACACCGTCCGTGCTCCGTGCGGCCGTACTAATGTGGCATATTAAAATTCAGCAGTTACATTGTAGCTAGTAGTTAACCAACTTTAGCATCATTCAGCAAGTCTTCGTGAGCCTCCTGCAAAGCAATTGCAATCTGCTAAGGAAAGAATGACTCATGCGCTAAAAACGTATTTGTTGTTGACTGTTGGTTTAATATGCAAGAGCAAGAAGTAGACAGGACATTCTATTTTCTAGCACAATTAGCGCCAATTTACACCTTCCGAGGAAAGAAGGTCTTGGTCTGAATCCGCGAGCCACGAGCCAGGTACCAGCGTACCGATGAACGGGTTAGGAAACTTAATAAGAGAGACTAACCAGAAGCAGCGCACAGGAAATGAGACTACACATTTTGAACAATGCGTAAATATTTGGAACAATGGGTAATATCAGATTACGAGAAGAAGGAAAGACGAAAGAATTAGAACGAGAACGGGTATGATTTGGTTTGGCATTTGCATTGGGATTTGCACCCGTCAATTCATTTGCCCACCCAGCTGCCTGGAATTAAAGTGTGAACTGTGAACCAATGCAAATGAGGCATGTGTTAATACGATACCGATACAATGCTTTAAGCCTACCTGTCCTGAAACAATTGCACATACCAAGACTCACATGGGCGCGGTGGAGGTTCTCCTACTTGGCACCTGAACAGTGTTTATGACAATGATAAGTTGAAGGAAAAATCGTCTAAATAACTTACTAAATTCACGCCACGCACTCGATTGTTGTTGTGTTACATAACGCATGAGCTTAAATTCATAATCCATAATTCTGCACTTTGCGAGCACTCGCGAGCATCGCAATAATGAAGAGGAAGCAAGCTCCAGCGAGTTTGCGAGACTTGTCATCTTTTATAAGTGGTTTTCGGATCTTTAAGACTCGTGCAATGCGTAATTATTGCGCATAAAATTGTGGCCTGCAAAAGGTATCTGTCGATTGTCCTTCAAGCTCAGTTTTATGTGTGTTGATTCTTGACTCAAGCTCTATCGTAAGGTTTTTATGAGCCGAAAATTGCAAAAATAAATAAAAATATAAGTGCGAGGTACAGAAATCGTTTAATGATCTGCAATTCGCTGTCTCGCGTTCGCATTCTCATTCGCATGATTATGGCTTGCAAATGAGACAAGAGGTTAACGGTGACTAAGACAGGTCTATTAAGTCTCCGTTCTCCTTCGCACTTGAGAAACCGATAAAAATTTAACTGCATATTGTGACTGTAATTGTTCTTAACAGGGACAACGGGCGAATTGAAATCACGAGATCAGGCATTACTGGGACAGACCAGCGCAGAGTTTGCATGATGACACACAAGATTAGGCAACTGCATTTATTGCAATACACGGACTAAAAGCAGGAAAAGATTTCATATTCTATTCTAGAACGACGCGTTTGCATTCGCGTGTGTCATAAACTCAATTTATTCGCAATTCGCGAGTAAACATAAACGGTAAATTTCCTTCACTTTCCCTTCGCCGCGCCTGCCCTTTGCGTTTTACGCTGCATTGCTTCTTTTTACGAGCTTTTGTTATTGCTTGTTCTCGTTTACTGAATGAATGGGCTCAAACAACTCCAAGTGCAAACTGCAAAGCAGTAAGCGCTGTACAAATGAGTCCCTGTAATTAGAGATGGAAATGGGATAAGGAAACGAAACGAAAATGAAGTGTGTTTAGTTGTTGTTTGCCTAAAATCGATTTCAAACTCGTACCGAAACCATTGAAATCTAATGATCCTTTTCCTTTGAAAACCTTCGGCCTTGGCTTCGTCTACGACTCTGGCTACAGCTTTGATGGACCATTAATTCTTCTCTTGCTATTCTGCATTCTATTCGAAAGCTGCTGTGATGACAATTAAACGAGTCTCAAGTTTTTGCTGTACCAAAGTCGTGACACGAGAGGAGTCAAGACCATAACCTTAAAGGTCAAACTGTATAAGTAAGGGATGGCCGGCAATCAAGCATTAATTTAATCACGTTGTTGGAACTGACGAGTTGATGTTGTGTAATTGTGTAATGCCTTTGAGCCTCGCCTGCCCTGACGCTTTTACCTGCCTGCACCCGCAATGAATCGTGCGTTCGCATAAATTGCAGGATAAATTGAAATTCAACAGGAAGCGCAGCGGCAAGAGATTCGCTGGTTTGTTTTTCGCATTGTGAAATTAATGGCAATTAGCATATTAATGCAGTGAAAATGTACCTGGCTTCATAATTAGTGTGAAAACACGAGCAATGTATGAGAAGCGGGCTGGAGTCTCGCTTTCTTAAAATGGTTCATGTTACGCATTCGCTGCGAGTTATGCAATTGTGTTCGTGTTGGCAGTGACTAACAGTTAATCTGAAGTATAGACTCTAATGCAAATACAGATTTATGCTGATCTGCAGTTGCAATTCGTCAGAACGTGAATTCTACGAGCGATAAGTATGACGGGCCCCATCCATTGTCAAATCCACGCACACGCACTCGACTCGGCGAAGACGCATTGTACGCCTTGAATTAGCATTCGGGCACTAACCAAAACTCCGCTACTCTGCTCTGTTCGCTCGCTGGATCTCAAGTTTACTTCCTGAATTCTTTAATGAATCCAAATTACAAGCGCTAACACATTATCTCTTTGCGTAATGCTGCCAGAATGGAATCATGCGTGCGAAATTGTACTGCCCTGGCATAAGTGCGTGGATACGTAAATCTTTGCATGTAAGTGTAAAATAGCTGTTCAAATACGTATGAATGCGTGCGTGGTGTTGAAAGAAACGCCAACTTACATAATAATTACTATATTAAGAACAGGAAGGCAACAAACCAAGCTAGACGCGAAACAACCAAGCCAAACCAAGGCACGGCACGGGTGAACACCCTCTCAAAATGTTAAATGCTAATGCTAAATTGCTGAGACTATCCAAATGCTGAGGCGAGGTGTAGAAAGTTAGCTGTAAGCATTCAGGAACAACAAGAATTATGTAATTTACAGCCGTCATCAGCAAGGAACTCCGGTCCTTTTTGTTTTTAGCAACAATACGTTAATTATTCCTTTCTGAATGTGTCATGTCAATGTGTGCATAACCTTATTCCCAATCTGCTCTGAAGGCGTTGAGTGCTTCTTATTAAATACTTCAATCCGTAGTGACAGAATCGAAAGGTGCGCATACAACTGGTCTTCACATTTCGCATGGTTTCTTTTTCACATGTTACTTTATTCAGCCGTAACTTTAACGTACAACATTCATGATTCATATTCATATGCTTCTGGTTCAGTAATTTCGAGTATTTGCTTGTAATTACATTAGCCTGTACACTGAACACTAATTTACGTAGTAAAATTCGGATTCCTACTTCACAGAGGTCGGGACTCATGAACTTGGACTTAATTTTACATTTACAACATGCACGCCTTGTCTTATATTTACGCTACGCACGTGAATTTATCTTTGTTATTTACAATACCCGAATTAGAACGAACTTTTGCTTCGCAAATACAAATTGCAAGATTTGGACTAGCAAATAACATTTCTACGGCCGGGACTTTGGCTTACCCTGAGTACGCGAAATTAATGTTATATGAGATTGAACGGGTGAGTTTGAACGGGTAAATTTGTTAACAGCAGCCGAGTTGGAAAGATCACCTTTCGGTCGGAATTGTTAACAATTATTAGTGAACAATCTCAAAAGTTGGCCGAGCGATGACGCAGGGGTAAACAGCTACAATCTCCACCTACAACCGTACGTAATATGTCGTTAAAACTAGCCAATGTTAAAAATTTAATCACATTAGAAATTCACTACCAATACGCGAAACGGAATAGCAATAGCAATGGGCAACAACACATAACAATCAACTACAGCTAAATACCAAGTACTTCATAGCAGTATTAACGTAAATGTATTAACAGTTAATGTACAATGCTGTACTGTCTTAAGGGTAATCTCAGCCGTTACACTTACACGATGCAGTTCTTAGTTCTTAACATGGCTCTTAAATAAGAAGGGACCTACGAATTGAAGTCAACACAACTACTTTACGTCGCCAGAGTCGAACTTCCGAATATCAATATCACCTGTCAACTCTTCACTTCGAAATCACCTTACAACTGTAACTGCATTTCTCCTGCGTCGACGTTGGGCGTGAATCTTCAAGTCCTGTGGCCTTGGTTTTGCTTTCGCTGCCTCCTCCATCGGCGTTACCGTCGTCGAGCGCATGTAATTTCCAGGTTGGTCGCCTCCGTCCTGGTGCTCTGTCGACGATTCACGGTGCTGTTGGGGCACTGCAACGATGGCAGCTAGTTTCTTGCCGGTTGACGGTGACTTATGTTCGGAGAGCGAAGTTGTTAACCTTGCCACGCTGTTTTTCTTATTCCGCGTGCCAGTGCCATAAACTTTTGCTGCGGTGTTGTTGACGTCAACCACATCCACGACGGAGACGATGCTCGCACTCGTTGTGCTATCTAAACTTGGGCTGTTGCTGCTAGAAGTGGCTGAAAGTGGGTCTGGACTTGACGTATACTCATTTCTATGATGCACTATGGAAGGATTAAAAGATGAAGCCACAAGTTCTTCATTATCTTGTCTCTTCCTTGATTTATGACTATTAATATCTAAAAATAGATCGGATGAAACAATAGACGAGGCTGCAGCAGTTCGGATGGAGGACGCCGCCGCTCCCGACTCCTGATGAGTGCTTGTGTTGTTGTGGCTAGTGTTATTCTGTCTGAAATCCGACGGAGACGTCAATGTTGTGGATGAATTATAATGGCCATGCCCGTTTATTGAATTTGAATTGTTTTGCTGGCTGTATTGTGTCGGTGTATGAATCACATTTCGGCTGAATTCTTCATTCTCCTTACGCACTGCAATACAGACAGAAAATCAAACACGAGGTTATTACGTGAATTACTTCTTGAAGTTCTAAACTTGAGCTATAAAATACAGGCAGTTGCGAGTATTAAGCCAATCTGCAATTAAAGAACAGGTCCCATGTAAATATGACGTACAATCTCGAAAAGTTGGTAAGGTAAATTAGCAATAGCAATTGCCATTGCTCAACTTTGGCCATTGCACTCGCAATTCCAATGTAATAATCATAAAGTGGAGCCTGAAGTCTGGACCTCGGCCTGGAACTTTTGAAGTTAAGTTCACAACGCCGAGCAAGACCATTACTGAATACTGAAATCATGCTTCAAATCCCAAACTCAACATGGCGGACAGCGGACGTTCAGTCTGGCTATAACTTCCAACTATGAATGGGAAAGTTTGGCGATTTGCAAGAAGTACCCGGACCGACAACACACAAGATAAATTCTGAACCATCAAATCTGCCGCTCTACTCCGAACTGCGCTGCTACACCAGCAATACGAGAGAGATAATTAATCTCAAATCATCCATGCTTCATTGCCATTGCCGTCTGGCAGCTGCCATACGGCCGCCGGCTGTGGATTGCTCCACTGAGAGCAGGTTTCGATGCACGAGATGAAAAATCTAAATTTGGCTTGTAAATGAACACAGCCGCCGCTGCCACCGCCGCGCACTAAACCGTAAACCATTCGCTCTCGCCTGGCAGCGCAATGCAATGCCGCGTCGGTAACAAATGTAAATTTTCTCGCAGTCGTCGGCAGAGACGAATTCTATTTTTAGAGAGCGTAGAGCAGAGGGGAGAAAGTAATTTTCTCCTGAGGGAAATTGTTGAGGAAATGACACTCCATGCCTCTTGCCTGTACTGTGTCTGTGCGAGTTTGTTGTATGGTTAAATGTTACAAATTGTAAACACACTCACTTACTGGTACGGCAGGCACCGGCAGCAGTGGCAGTAACTCATTTTATAGTTTAATATGGTATTATAACTGAATCTGCGCCAGTACAGGTCTGGTCTGCATTTATTTAATGAACTTTCCCTGCCCTGCCTCGATTTATGCGAACGAGGAAGTCCGCATGAGGAAGTGAAAGTAGTGAAAGCGGGCCTAAAAAAAGGTAGCTGGAGAAAGTAAAAGCAAAAAACGAAGAGCAGCAGCAGCAAACAGCAGTTATTCGTTGGCACTAAATCAATAGACGCACAGAACAGATAAGAACGCAAGCACATGACTGCATTGGCAGTGTGGGCCTTCACACTTTTTCCAATTTCACAATAATATTCACAAACTCCATTATTAATTCGCAGAGCTAACAAAAAATCTAATTTGCGAGGCGTAAATTGAAAATTATAAAAAATTATTGCATTGCATTGCTTTCCACGTATTTTTTTACTATTAGATTATTCTGTTGTTTCCTGGCGCTGCTGCGCTGACATCCTCGTTTCAGAATTGCATTCTCGTAAAAAGTAATTTCGTATTAAGAACCTGCATGTTGCATAAACCATTTGTATAGCTTCTGACTAAAACAGCAGTGCTGAATTTAATAAACACAGAAACTGCCAAAAATATCGAAAGAGGAAAGAATCTTTAAAGATTGAGATTTATGAAGATTAAAATTGAGAAACGAAGCTGAACTGGACACAAGATTAAATGAAGTTATGAATACGAGTTCTAAGCCATCAGTTTTGAGTAAATTCACACACCAAAACTAGACAAACATCACAGTTATTCCAAGTTATATCTTGTGCATCGTGTCAGAAAAGTAACTCGTACAATAGTTGCTTAGATGCACAATATTAACCACTACGATGAAAATCGGAGGCAATTATATCACCGCTCGCAGCAAGTTCAACCAACGAGTCCTTCGTGTATAATTATTTCAACGAGTATGGCAATGAGCAAAGTTCAACACTCTCTAAACTAAATAAACTGATACTGATTACAGGGTTCATCGGTTCATTTCGGCGCGGATGGGCGTTCACGTGCGTGCAAGATGGATGAGGAAGTCAATGGTTATTGGTCTCCCATAAAACCATATTTCTCTGAAATTGGCGATCAGGCTCCCTGATTTAATCTCTTATGTGTCCTTGCGCCGGCAGTCATGCAGTCATGCAATTGTGTAATGTTATTTTACTCCTGCACTGCAGTGCATTTAATAACGACTGCATTTAATGGAGGACGTTATTAGCTTAACACAATCGCGATGGCTAAGGCGATTACACTAAGCTTCAAAGGAGAAAGGTGAATTGTCATTAATAATAATGGTCTAATAAAGCCATCGTCAGTCGCCATTCCGCAATTCCAAAAGGAGGAAGCCACGGATGGCAATGTAAACTTCTTCTAATTGGCCTCGCTCAGTGTCGACGTTTCTATGTCTTGAGATGCCCTTGCCCATACGAACGAGACAACTTAATGTTTCTATACTAACTTGCACTCGCACTGCACCATCCAAAGGCTTAAGTATTCATTAGCATGTACAAGTCTCTAAACTCGAAAGTGCATTCCAGTGCATTAACGAGAAGAAGGGTGAAAGTCGGCGAGCAAATGCGAATTAAGTCAGTCCTCAGCTAGCACGATGTCGAGTCGAGCAAGGAAAAGCAATTAACTGTGCGGTACGGAATGGCGAAAGCAGGAGGGGAGTCCGGAAACCACACCACACTAAAATTCCACACTTTATTCGTAGTGTGCGACTCCACACGATCCAAGAGCACTTCAAGCCGAGCAAATGTTGTTTCAAGCAGACTTCTCTTCGGTTTGTACTTTCATCGTTTAGATTTTAATCCTTTTTATTAGATTCATCTCTTAATTGGTTATATGCTAAATCGCCAAGTGGCAAGAGACAAGCGAGAAACTTCACTTGTCGTTCTCGCACTCGCGCACGTTCCACACGCACACACTCTCGACTAATTATTATGCCATCACTGCATTCATGTGGGTGCGAAAATTGCGGACACTACGACTTACATGGAGATGCCACGAGGTGCGTATCGAGATTCGGGTCGCCACCTATACCTCGATACACATCTCGTAGCATCTCCTTGTTAGACTAGAGTTAGCAGAGCCCAGCGAGTGCAGAGTTTCAAAAGTTAATGCCAGAGCAGCCTTTTAGAAAGCACGACACATGAAACATGTCCAGGGAAAGGCACAGACACTGGACATTCATAATTGTAATTGGATTACTGTCACCGGCCACGTCCGCCCACCTTTGGTGGCATTTCTTACATTCTTACTTTCAGTTCGGTGGTCAATGTCAAAGGATGTTTCATCAACTTTTTAACAACTATTTGAGATTTACGCGTGATAGTGTTGCCGATGTATGGGAAAGTTTTTGTTCTTGCCCTTTGTGGACAAACAAGGAATTATTGCATGTAGATAATGGAAAAGTAATAACGTCAGACGCGGACGTCGGGAAAGTTCAAGTTCAGGGTCCACGAGCATCCAGAATTACGTTGCACCGCACTGCGAACATTGTCATGTGTAGTGCAGTGCAGTGCATGTTCATGTCCAAAGAACATAAGATGCTCACGTAATATCTTAATGCTCACTTTTATGACCAAATTTCTTTATACCAGCCAACCAGCGCTTGTCGGTCGTGGTTTAGTAAACCAAACTGTGCACATAACTCGAATTTCGAGTACAAGAGCAACTCAGAAGCGCGAATTCCAGCTCCTGAGAAAAATAATCTTATAAATTGCATTACGCATTGGCATTTCCTGTGCAAGGCGAGGACCACGTACGATGCAACGAAGCGATGAATGAGGAAGATTTGGTTTTGCAGTGTAAATTCTCATTTGATGCGAAATTTAGTACAGAAATATCGCCAGTCGCCGGAAGGCATTTAAATAAATGCAAAACTGTGGTAGTCAACACCAGAAAGGCATCCGCCATAAACTAATTCCCGAAATGCATGTGTTTGAATGTAAAATAGGAAAATAGCCAATAAGCGTGGGAGAAAGCATGAAGCAGTGTAACGAGATTGCATTTATGGTAAAATGAAACGTGCAACGTGCTAGCTTCCTGTAGAAAATTCTTGAAGTTTATCAGACATTATTTTTGATTACTCATAAAGTTTCTATTCCTTAAACTCGCGTAAACTACTTACAGGCAAAGCTGAGAACTGCGAGTAAAAGTAAAAGTACAACACATAAGATTCATGAAACGAAGAGAATGTTGAATGGGCTAATAATACGCTTCGTAAAGTAGTAAACAACGACACTTCAAGACTCGACGGAGACTCACAGTCAGACTCATGAAATGGTTCATTTGTCCGTGCAAGGCAGTGATAATCATCTAAATAAATTACTTCAACCATTTTTACTGCTTCAAGCAGCTACTTTATGGACAAATGGACATTTAAGGACCAGGATTGTTTACGGACTCCGTTTGGTGAGGATAGCGGAGAAAGCATAAAATCGCGTTCGAGGCTATTACTAAAGTTTATGATACATAAACATCGGTCAGCGTGGTAGTAAATAAAATCTCAATTCTCGAACAAGAACTGACAAGGCGCGCAAAAGACAAACCACACCCGAGTTAATAAATCGGTTAGTAAATTGTGAATTCTACCAAACCAAACATCACATCACGGCAAATCTTGGCACACGAAACACGAGCTCTCGACTTACGCTGTTCATCAATCGACCCTGAATTATGTAATGAAAGAACAACAAAGAAGATCGCCAGCAGCAGCAACAGTGTAGAGACCAACATGATGGCGTACGCTACTTTGCGGTGCCTGCGTTCTTTCGGTGGAAGATCCTTCAAAGGCACATCCTTCAACGATCCCGGATCCATGCTGAACGCGAAACTGTTTGATCGACATGTTCTGTAGTATGACGAACGCAGTGGCTCCGAGCCACTGCTAGCACAACCGCCTGCAGAGTGAGTCGACCCTCCGACAGTCTTCCGCAGCCTTTTTACACGCGGACGGGGACTGCTTGCTTGGTCATCAGAACCCGAGCCAGAATTGAGTGCACTGGACGATCCACCACCACCGCCATGTAGCCTGCTTCCACTTCTGTTGCTCTTAATTGAAGATGGACGACTGCGAGGAATACTCAAGTGGGATGACGCAACACTCACACGACCGCTGGTGACACTCATTTGGCGTTTAAATTGGTACAAATCTTTAACAGTGTCGCCGCCTCCGTCACCGCCGACGTTGTACATTTCACTGGCCGAAGGTGTAGCGGTCGGGGATAATCGACCAATGCCAGCGTACGAAAACGGTTTGTAAGGTGTGATGCTGGACACTTCTGCAGATGCTCGGCGGGCTTGGAGAGGATTCTGATCAGGTGACCCTGTCATTGAATTCTTGGCAGACGGTGAGTGATCGGAACGGAGTGACTGACTGCGCGGGAGGGCTTGACTAATTGTGACTGGTGACGGTGACGGAGTTGACAAGTCTGATGTATCGCCACGAACAAGAGGATTGAGGTTAGTGTTGGCGAATTTCAGAGGCGGAGGACGGACTTTGCCTTGCCTTGTATATTCACTGCCTGATTTATAAGGGGATGACCTACGACTATGATGATTTGCGTGTTTATTTGATGTAGAGGACCCTGGATGAGCCTGGAGTTGAACGAAATCTTCCATCTCTGCCACTTCAATTCTATCATCATCGTCCTGGCTCGGGCTCCTCTTCTGCTTTGTCGTACTGGTCGTGCTCTTGGCCGCTTGCTGGAGTTCATCTCCTCGAATCGAGTAGCCATAGCCAGTAGAATTCCCTGGAGTGTTCTTCTCGTTTTCGCTTTCTTCCTTCTTCATATTATTATTGCAACTACTTTCAGCAGTTGTTATATTGGCATTCATTTCCTTATCTGCACGGTCAATGCTTTTGCTGCTGCCTCGCGCTAAGGCTTCAATGGCTCGGTCCTCAACCAAGTCCAAATCCAAATCATCGTCGTCTTCTGGCTCGGCCAGCCTTGCCCGTCCTCGAACCAGTGAACCGTCTCCCGAAGCAGGATGATCTTGATCTCGTTTGCCAGCAGTAGTCGAAATCATTTTCATTTAATATCCTCTTTTCTTATTTCTTTGAACTTTTTATTTTATTGCTGCGTGCAGTGCTGCGTCGCTGTGCTGATTGTGTGAGTGTATAGAAATATAAACTTCAGCACCAAGATCGACCAAGCCAATCCGCGTAGCACAATAAGCTTTCAACCGTGGATATTTTGTGGATGATGAGATTACGGGAATAAATATAGATTTAAGGCACAATTTCTGCCGAATTGCCCACGAGGAGGTCAAGAGACGTCTTGAATGAAATAAAATTAGGATGGCGATTACTGAAACTTGCTCCTGGCTTTCTTGGCCTTCAAAGTCCAAATAGAATTTCGAGACGGGTGGTCCAGGTATGGCGGAGGATCATTTTCTATTACTTATTCAGTACTGCACTACAACGACAATGTACACGCACGTCAGCGCAATTCAATAAACACTTGACGCCAAGTCAGCACATTCAAAAATGTCTGTACGCTGAAGTCATTTGCTAGAGATTTGATTTCAGTTAACTCACAATTTAATTTGTCGATACCGAAGAAATGGCCATCGGAAATCTTGAAATATCGTTACAATCTAATTCAATATAGTGCCAACAGGCGCAGCAGGAGCGATTCCAGAATCTTATTCTCCAGTTGCAGCACACTCTCCAGCTCTCATAATCCTAATTTACCCAGCCAGCAGTACAAAGAACTTCATTACAAGCATGAGGAAGACTCGTCCTAGTTAAGTTGGTAGTTCATTTTATAATTGCTAGGCCTTTTCCAGTATGACATGACGGTGCAGTTGAGAAAGTATAATGATGATTGTCATCGTCGTTAAAAGTACAAAGCGAAAAACTTACAAATGCAAAATTTCTTTTTTAAAATTCTTTCAAAATAAAAGTTTGTCAGTGAAGAGATGCGATGCCCAGATTCAAAATACTGCGCCCAGTCCGTACTTTCACAACCCCACAAATTCCAGATTCTATCTGCTGAGAGCTGATCGTCTGCTGAAGATTACCGTCACTTCATCATAACTTTTCACTGATAAAAACGAAGTAGTTTGAAGTAGGTTTCAAGGCTTGAAGATTAATCAACAGAGTATGAGGAGGAGCAAATTTACGACTTCTTCCACGTCCAAAATGGGAAACGTAAAAATCCATTAAATTCGTAAAATTCAAAGGTCAAACGTCAAGTCGAAATGATCGGGATGACTGACGAGCTGGGTAGTCATTAAACGAGTCTCAGTTTTTTTCGGAGTCAGGTCACGAAACTCATTCTATTCATTCCACGTGCTTTGCAGTTTCTTTTCGCTCTCATTCTCCGATTATTAGTAAGTTAGAACATGTCTCTGTGGGACAATCGGTCATTACACTCAGATTCGACTTTCGGATTTCTGTACGCAATTTCGACGCACTTCTGTACTTGGCATTATGGCCGTAGCGGTCACAGAATGGAAAGCAACAATAGAAATAATTCTGTAACTGCAATCGGATTAAAAGTAATGGCTTGCTCTTCCCTCGTAACCGTGAAGCTTAAGCTACTGCAAAGTTATCCGTCCAATGCAATGGAAATGGAAGGAATTTGTCACTCATTTGCAGTCCTGCTTTGTTTTCTTAAGCTGCTAGCTCTGAATTGCGCATGCTGTGCGGATTCTATCAAATTCTATCTCAAGCACACACGATACAACTGCTGGGCCTCATTAAGACACGGAATACTTCGCGAAGCAACTTTGGCAACTTGTGTGATGCGCCAATGAATAGACGGCTTAAAGAAAGCCCGCATTGAGAAGATTTGCTGCTGTCGTCCACAGCACAGCTCAGCCGAATGCAGAAACTTTTGCTTATCTGTAAAAGTTGTTTTCGTAAATAGTTGTATTAGACGCGAAATTAGCAATTGTGTCCATTTTGCTTTATGCTCGGGGATAACAAAACTTCACTCAATCTACGGGAAAGTATTTCCGTAATCCGCTTGCAAACTCCAAGTCCAAGACTAAGACCAACTTTGGCTAAATACAAAAGTTATGAACAACGGACGGTCTTTGTCAATTGAATAACTTACACGAAAAGACGGCAGCGACTGGATCAATCTGCCTGCACTTGTGCTAGCGCTCATCAAATCATAATCTGTTCAATCTCTGTTCTGTTCTAGACGCTATTGAAAACTCTATTTGTTTTTGTATTAATCCTGTCAAACTTTTCTCCTGCCATTTCCGGAACAGTTGACATTTTCATCGGTCCAGACTGTGGAATTGTCATGACAGATTTCGAAAACCGGCGTGGATAAAAGACACGAGTCTCCTGTCCGTGTCGGTGTGCAGGAAATATGAAAATAATTGCATCAGCAGAAGAACGCAGAAAAAAGCAAGCACTGTGTGTTGCTTGTGGCGGCATTCACCTTCACTTCGCTCGCACTCTCACAAACTCAAGCAGTCGGACCGACACGTGCCATTTCACAAATTAGATTACTTAAGCATTCATAAGATTTCACGTCTCCGCTCTGACACTGCCACCGTGTTCATACCGCATGTTCAGGCTTCCCTCCTTCCTGCAGACTCCACGAATGAGAAAAGTGCCGGAATGAAGTTTGGAAAGAAAAAATTGCAAAATCAGGAAAAAAATTGTAGAGTTGTACTTTTCTTTGAGCGACTCACGTCGTACGTTTTGCCCGTTTAAGCCTTCGTGTTCGCCCCCATCCTCTGCGTTCATGCACACTTCAAAATAAATTCGGATTCATTTGAGTTAAATGGAAGTTTACATTTTAGAAAAATGTAGATGCGAAAATTGTTGCTCTTCTCGTGAGCGAGCTTTTACGGGAAATACAAAATCAAGAATAAAAATTCTCGAGCATTGCATCCGCAAGCTCCAGATGGATTTTATGCGCTCTTGTCCGTCATATTTGACAATTTTAACGAGATTGTATTGTATTGTATTGTATTGTATAGATTGAATAAATCAATACGTGTTCGATGTCCAACTAGGAGTATGACTCTGCTCCTTATTCTGTTTTTGACGACTGCAGGAAACACGACAGTAAACACACAAAAGGAATCCTGCCGGAAATATTCACCTGCATTGCCATTGTCTAAGACACTCACTTTCTCCAAGCCAGTGCACGCACACGTTCAATTTCCGTGTGTTGGTCTCAAATCCAATATCCCAAATGCTGTTAGCCAGTTAGGCACGTACGTTTTCGACCGAATCAGATGCTTGGCTGGCAAATACTCAGGCGAAATGAAAAAGAAGGAACGTAATATGTCTCGCTGTCAATGTGAACGTGAACGTGAACGTGAATAGTCAATGTGACTGTAAGCGTCAGGGCGTATATTTCAATCTTTCTGTATGCATTACATCCCAAGAGAAAGTCGAACCGAGAACAAAAATTGAGATAATCTTCCATAATACGATTCGTATTATTACAAATGCATTGAAATAACAACGAATCATGTATAAATCAATTTTATTATTGCCAGTACAAAAATGCACGCACGTTTCGCTACGTAATGGCGAGAAAACATTTGCCATGTGCATTGTATTGAAAGTTAAACATTATTATCCTATTTTTCAATCACACTTGGAAAAGAAAAGAATACTGAGCACGAAATCTGGGAAAACTTTACTTACACTACACTCAATCCAAGCCAAGTGCGAATGCAGTGAACGGCCAAAATGGGAATGCATTTATACTTTACGCGTTACGCCTTTTCGAATACACGTGTAATTCGGATGGATGCAGTCCCGATATACTATTCAAAAAACTCTCAGCCAGATTGCAGATTTCTGTTAGCAACACAAACAAATCTTGACAGTTCAAAATTGCATCTTGCATCTTACATATTCAGACTGACTTCATTGTCAAGTTCAATACTACAGTTCCAAAAGTATGCATATGCAAGCATGATCTCAGCTCAAACCTCAGTGTCGGTGCCAATCGCAGTCACTTTCCCGTCTAACATTTTAATATCGCACGTATCAGATTTCTGGCTCCTGGTGACTAGACCTTGCATTTGCTATTGACATTGGACATCGCCAAGGACAGACAGAGGAAAAAAAACCTATCTTCATCTCTTGACTCGTCGTTTTATTCATGGTCAAGAGATTTTCATTCAGAATAGATATCTTATTTGATATCTGGTCTCGGTCTTTCGTGATGTTGCCTTTCAAAAGACGTACGAACGTCAGATTCACTTTACGAAGCAAGAATTTAATAAAGCGTCCTGCGATAACCTGAAGAAAATGCCGTGTCGCGCCATTGCGATGCATTTTATCTGCAAATCAAAGATCACGGTCGTCCTGTCGTAGAGCAAGAAAGAAATCTCCCCATCTCGACCCACCCGTTGCAATATTTCATATTCTGTACATTATTTGAGTCAATTCAGCCGTAAACTCCAACCAAAACTCAAACTCCTTTCTTCCATCACCCACAAACGAGTTGTACAGCAGCATTTCGCTTCTGCTCCGTTACTCTTGCCTCGTCTTGCCCAGTTTGCCGTAAGAAACCAGTGAAGCAGTTCAACGCACCAGCAAAGCCGGGCTATGGGTCAGGGTAGATTGCGGCGCAGACAACGGGAAGAAGGAAGAAGAAAGAAAGAAGAAAGGCACAGGCACTGCCAAGAAATAATTTATGGTTGAGTTGTAATTTGTGTGTACAGTACTCAAGGGTCAATGATTAAAAACTTAATTCTGGACGGAGCACTGAGCCAGGACACAACAGAACAAAGCAGAATTTTACGGGACAATGCACTGCACTCCTAGAACCTTCAGTTGATTAGGTATTATCTTGAAGATCAGCAGCGAAGCTTGGCAGGGACAAATCCACCACAATTCCACAGTACACACATATTTTTAGAAGCGTGTGCGTTTCTTTTCGCCTGTCCTTCAACACAATCTCCAAAATCTGACACAGTCGTAGTCGTAAAATCCTTCTGTGTCAGTTTTGATTGGGCTAAGCCGTGGAATTATGCAATGTACCAATGTGGCGTGGTGCGTGTGCTGCGTAAGACTTCTTTTTGTGACTTTCATAAAAAGAACAAGAAAAGTCGTAAAAAGGGCACTTGTGGCCAAGGCAAGTACGACCAAATGCTGTGATGTTCGGAGAAAGGGAGAAAATGTCTACCGAAACTGGAATCTCAGAATCACGGAATCAAGCAAATTGGCAAATTCCTTCCTAACAACTTTTACTCGTCTCGTGTAAATTGTATCAAGAAAATTGAGCAAGTTTGTAATAGCGCAGCGGTAGTCTGACCTACATTCCTCCGAAGGTATAATTAAATTTCATATTCTAACAAATTGAGATTGAGTTTTCAGATTCTAATGAACAAGATTCACGCACCCACGCTCCCTCATGCATAGAAGCTGTTTCCAGGCATCATTTCCACGTCTCCACGTGCTCGTGCTTTCTCTCGTGAAGGGCTTTCAGATAATTGACAATGAAGACTAGACAATCTCAATCACTTGCACGCGTTCTATCAAATCTAATCTTATCCTCTGCCTTCGTCTGTGAATTCTGTCTTTATGTCTCGTGCAGGTTCGTATTCCATGCATTATGTCAACGTCTTCAGATTTACAGCCTGTCGCGACCCGCTCTCACTCAGCCAGTCAGTCAGACCCATTGCGGAAGACAAATGCAAAAAGCAAAACACTTTGCATACGGCAGTCTTCGTTCGCAGATTTCTCCATGATCTTTACAGCGTAAAGTGAAATGCGAAAGCCGAAAGCGGTCTAGGCAGGCTGGCAAAGCTACCGTCGTCGTCGCCTGACGACACGGCACATGTACAGTGAAGAAGTCAACTTATACGCTTACGCAGGAAAAGCATATTAACTTTACAATCTAGGCCACGACCACGAGTAAAGCAAGAGCAAACTTTCTACTCAAACTCAACTCAGACTCTGACTCGAGCCTGAAGTCTGAACGCGAAAGCCGATTTCACATATTCCTTGTTCCTCCTTACTTACTCGCACTCGCGTCTCACATGTGAACTTGTGACCTCAAAAAGCAAAAGTAAATATGCACATAATATAATATCTTCCACGGTACGGCGCATCTTAGCCCAGCATCTATCTTGTGCTGAGCGTGGCAGGATGACAGCAGGAGGAATACAAACTACGAAATGAAATTCCTGCTCGTCTTGGCCTCCGCCACTGCTGCTGCGCTGCCTTTGAATCTCAACCGATTCCACCCAGCTCAGGCTCAGAACCTCAACTTTCATTGCAGCAGCAGTACGAGTACACGTGCATTGCGAAATGTGAACTAGAATTCGCGTTTCGCGTTTCTCTTTTCGCTAAGGTACCTTGTTTTTATAGGCACTTACAGCAGCGTGAGCGTGGCTTTGTTGAATGAAATACAAGAAAGATTCCAGCAAGCAATAGAATTTAGGTTTCACGCTCAACTTACCAACATAATGCATTAGTACTTGCTCGCATTCGCATTGTACTTCATCGATTTTCTTCTTATTCCTGTACGATATTTTCTTATTTTCCTGTGCCGTACGCCGTACTCGCGTTCGTTTCTTGCAATTCACTTTTCGCAATTCTTTTCGAAATTATTTCTCTCTTAGGCGAAAGCGATGGCGAAGGTATCGGCAAGGCAAGGTTCGGAGCGCAAAAGAAAGCGAATTCTAAATCGAAAGAGGCTTTAAAATTAAAGAGATGATGATGATGTCCTTCCTGTGCTCGTCTCGTACTCTATTCTTACATTCAATTCGAAAGATTCGAATCATTGCGAATGTGAATGCGAATTCTTACCTTCGATCTCTTTCACTTCTGGATGAAACTAAAAGCTCTTTCTAAGTTTCCAAATCGCACATCCTCGCAGCCCTGCCCAAAGCCTGAGATGTGCGATTTCCATTTGCCTGCAAGATACGTTTGGGACTCTGTGTTTTATACTTTCTTTTGCTGGCGCACTTCGATTTCTTCTTTCGACTTTGGGGTAACACATCCGGACGTAAAGAAAAACAATTCCAATTTAGTGTAGCACGCGGTACGCGGACTTGAGAAAGAATTTGGCCCAAATTGAAACAGATGGTCAAAAATACACTTTCGCGTGTCTTGAATTTTTTCTTCCAAGTGGTTCTTTTATTTTTTACTTTCGAATAAAGTACGAAATACGAAATATAGTAACCTACTTTTGGATTCACGATGTGATTTACTTTTAGAATTTATGATTAGTTTACCTGCAGGCGCTGCTTTTGAGCTGAAATCTTGGGCACTGGTAATCGAATGATCCTGTCCAAAATCAAACCGTCAGACTGGCTCGAGTCTGACGAGTCTAACTACTTTTACCATTTTACCGTCTTATGTTACAAACTCAACAGGCCTTTCAGCGAAAGCAAAAATGCATGGGCATCAGTTCTTTGTGTTTTCATGTCGACATGAACCTCCTACCTCGTGTAATGCTAATCCATCATTCTGGAATTCCAGTCCTTCTAATAAATTATCTGTCAGCAATTCAGTACTTACCAAACATGCCATTGAAGGACCATAATTCTTTCATACGCGTGGGCCGCCAAGCCATTCGAGTGCATTAAGAATTCATGAGAGATCACCCTAACACGACACACACTTTGCCGGAGACCACCAACTTGTTTAACATCTCAGTCGCTCTTCATAGGGCGTGAAATGCTTTCAAGAGCGAAATCTGAGGAGCACAACTAAATATTTGTTGTTTACAGATTTTATGACGTCTCGAGGGAATATCATAAAGGTCAAAGGCAAATCGGATGGCAATTTAAATATTAGGTGTCAATAAAGGCCGAAGAGCATAAGAAAATTCGAAAATAATGTGTTGACGCTCTCGCTGACGCCTGGCATTGCAACAGGAAATGAGGCGAGAAAATTTGCCAAACGCCAATACCATCACCATCAGCAAACAGACGGGAACGAGTAATGCGCTATACACTGCGCGTGAAATCAGGAAAAGTCTGATTGATTGATGGTGCAATAACTCGAATTGTTCTTTCTTTCTTCGCCCGCTTCTTTCTTTCTCGCATTCATCCGGCGAGGCAGTTGGCAGTTCAGCACAACAACAGCGTGGAAAGCGTAAAAATTGGTGTTGTATGTAAATGCACGCTTAATGGAAGTTGGAAAATTGATTTTCTTTGCTTTGCACGGCTGCAATCGTTGAAGGACGCAGTTCACAGCACAGTGATGCTACTTTCCTTTGTACTTTATGCGTTATCCACACTTATCGTACCTTGCTGTGCTGAATAAATAAGCTTAGGCGTGGAATACCTGAAGACATTTGCATTAGAGCCGACTTCGCATTGTGGAGGAGAAAGTAAACTTTCAGATTTTCAGTTTAAGATGCAAAAATGGAAGCGTAAGCCGACACAAAGCGAAAAAGAGCTTAAGAGCTCAAATCATCGCTTCTGTTAATGGTGTGAGTCCAAAGAATACTTTAGCAGCCCGCTTCTACAAAGTTCATGCTTTCGGCTAACGAAACGACCGACCGAGAATCCTTTAATATAAAATTAATACCCGTCTCGGTCTAGAATCTCGATCTCGCGACTAAGCCTTGGACTTGGACCGGCTTTACGTATTTAAGGATACGTTTCAAGACAAAATTTCATTACTCAATGCAACAATGAATATTTTACAGGCTTGTCCACTTCAAGACGCGAAATCGCGAGTAAAGAGTAAACTAAACAATTCAGCACTTGGTACTTGGCGTGAAGAACCTTTGAATTGGATTAGCCGATCAAGATGGACTGGAATTTGACGATATCCAAAATAACAGCCAAACGCCAATAACTCTTCAACATAAAGCACTTGGAGTTGGAACAAAAGATCACAAAATAGACGAGATAAGCGTAGCGTAAGACCGGTCGGAACCGTTTCCAAATTGATACTGCTTTGCCGGCTCAGGATGATGATGAATTCTGTTCATTCATCAATTTTGTACTTTGTTCGAATCTCAAAGGACTCATCTGCGAAAAGTTATTCTTGACTTCGGCAAACTTTTCCCGCAGCAGGTATTGTATATTTGTATAGGCCGTAGACTTTTGTATTCGGATTTTACTAGCATGGCTGCTGCTCTGCTCGTAAGTTCATGCTTTATGCCAAAAACCCGTTCGTATTTCGTATCACATCCGATCCCGCTCCGTCCAAATTTGAATGATGCCCGTGCTTTTCTGCCTTCTTCGCCGAGCCTGCGTTCACGAATTTTATGAGCACAGGAAACTTTTAGCAAGCGATTCGATATTCCGCTGATCCTGCCGTACTTTTTAGTTTATGAGTGTTGACTTTAGAACAGCGTTTATGTTGACGTGGGTTCTGTTCCAATTTTTCCCCTGCTTCCTAGCGTCTGAGTTTATTTACTTTTGCAGCTCAACGTCAAGATTACTTCGTGCTGCTATGCTTCGTGATTTTGTATCTTCTGCGTCTTCTGGTATGATTCACGGTGACAAAGCACACGGCGTGCGGTGCGCTGTCATCAACTTATTCGCAAGCGCTCACTCTCAAATTCTCCGACAGCGATACCAATTGCATCGCTCGACTAGTCGAATTCGAACTGGTGTAAAGTCCTGGACATAAAACTAATTTTAGCAGAGTTATCGGATACATGCGAAGCTATTTATACTCGGGTGTTTATTTCTCTTACTATATAATCTCGTATACATGCCTCCAGCTTGATATGCATGAAATACAGCGTAACTAAGAAAAGAACATTTGAAATTAACCAGACCTCGGACCCGGACAGAAGCAAGATGAGAGCCGATAATTTAAACGTGGCAATGTTGAACTTTTGATCAGGCAATGCAATATATTCAATATTTAGGTCTTGACTATTCATAATTTGCGAGTTTGCAAAAGGATTCAATAAGAAAAGAATCAGACCGCTCAGAATGAGAACGCTCAAAGTTGTTGGAATGTGTGACATACCGACAAAATACGCACGTGGAATATGGTCACAGGTAGATGAATGAGCGATTTGTGATGGAATTGTGAAGGAAATGATTATAATGCAAACGTGATTTACACTTTTTCACCGGCTCCGACGATAAATTGAGTTGACGTTAAAATCCAGGCCACTTTGCCTTTCACTCATTCACTCAGTATGATCGTAAACGCTTTCTCGTTAGATTATTTCAGAATTTCTCGCAAATTCAGGTCGCAAATGATTCGATTATGGAAATGGCCGGAGAATTAAATCAGTAACAGCGTAATAAGGTTGATAGTTTAGGTGGAAATTGGAAGCGCATTAATCAAATCTGTGCATCGTCTAAAGGCAGGTAAAAGTTAGGGTTCTGCCTTGATGTTTCCGTGCAGAATGCAGAGTCCTGTCAGCTCGAACGTCAAAGTCAACTTGAAAAGTGTGTCAAGCATGCTGTGGGCGCTGCGGTGCTTGGAAACTGTTTGACTGTTTGACAGTGTCAAGGCAAGTAGCGGGCGATACATAAGCCTGAAAGCGGCCTTTCTTGTATGTAAAATGTATACACAACTGACGAGCGACAAGTTGTCAGAGGGGCTTGGTTCGTAATTGATAAATTGCTAGTTAAAATTCTAGTTTCAGGTGCTTTGGATGCCGATAAATGAATTCAAAAAAGTCTAAAATTAACCAAGATTTTTCGAAGGTACATTGGTATGTCTTTTTTGTTAAGGTTTGTACGGTCTATATTATAAAAATTGCCAGAAAATGAAATTGCTCGGTAGTCCGACCCTAATTTGGAATAAACTCGGGCTCTTTTCATTGGCTGAAGTTTTTGCCCACTCATTTCTTTTGCGCTTTGCTGTATAGGCTCATTAACTCAATCCTGTTGCAGACTCGAGTCGTTGAGTCTGTCCCCTTGCCTTGTCTCTCTTTGTCGTGGTCGTGATGACGAAAAGAGTTCGACAACGTGCATGGAGGAGCGGATACTGAGATTCAACATCTAAGCATGTAGTAGTTCAAATCTTGAACGCTGGAACTGTGAGCTACTTAAACCCTCTGCCTCATTATACTTCTTATTCTTGTTCTTTCCAATTTCTTCCCCTCGTCTCATTCGAAGCTTCCATTTAATCAACTAAAACTGAATCGATAAGAAGCAGACGCAAGAACCCGGGTCTTAGTAAATTGATTGAACTCCAATGCAGGTTGCGCTGGCCCTGTATGAGTGAGTAAGTGAGCACTAAGATCATTACAGTCGAACTCTAATTTACACCCTCGCCCAACTGGCAGACCCACTGTTAGCGTATGTGTACATTGCTGCATTCTCAATTTATCCAGTGACGTTTCCCCAAAAGTCGCAAACGCCCTACTCGCCCATAAAAACCAAGCAGATTTCAGCTTTCAGGGTTGATGAATTGAGGAAAAGTCAAAGACTATCTAAATTCACCATCTTTTCTATTTTCGCTACTTTTTTGATACTCAGGCTACTCTATCAAGCCAAATGCAATGACCACTTGGCCGGGCTGCAATGACAAGCCACGCGAACGCATAGAAGAAAGCACTCAATAGCTAGAACCTTGATTCATTCTGGGTGTACTCTCACAATAAACCTTACAAATGCCTTGCTGACAAGGCGAACTGACAAGAGCCGAAGATGAAGGGAATCAACTCCCGTCATGTCGTAGTCGTGTTGTGTTTTTTTTTAGACTGACTTGACTTGAAGAATGTCCTAAAAGTACTTCATGCTTGTAAAAGTCAAGACCATAATTTATAGAATCTTTCCACTAGCTGGAAATCGACTGAGGCAGAGCACATTTTCATGAAAAGAAACTTAAGGAAATTGTCGACTGAGAGACTCCGGCTTATTAATTTGAGTCAAATGAAGCGTACAGACCACAATACGTTACATTCATTAAAGAGTTAAGAATTTCCTGCTTATTGTCCGGACTCTTTCCTGTCTGGCTGCCTGACTTTCTCCGCTTCCAATTTACATAATGAGATGAATTGGAGCGAAGAGACAGAGAAAGACATTCGAGACACAAATGAGTCTCATACGTTCTCTCTCTTTTTAGCCTTCTAAATGGTAATAACAGATGAGCACACATAATGTGATGATTAGATTACAAATTACAAGCTCTGCACGCAAAATTAAGAATTTCTTACAGTTTTTGACTATGTTACACGCAGTGCGTTGGATTTCGCGAAATGAAGCCTGGAACAACGAATGAAATAAAAAGCACGAAGTGTCTGAATTTTATTTCTATTCCATTGCACATGGACACGCATGCATTTAGAAATTCATCCATTTTACAACTTCCTTGACGTGCACGTGAAATAATGATCCGGTCCGGTCCTGGCAGCTTGGCATTCGAAAGAAATGCGAAAGACGAATTGTGGCGTAAGAAACTTTTCTAACCGGGGCGCATAATTTGTGCCCGAGCCCGCTCGTCTACGTCCACCGGCCATCAATGCGTATTTAGATTGTAAACTTTCGCCATGTTACATATACACGTCAAACTTTTCAAGTAACCGAGACCGCACCGCTTGTGTGAAAATTATTGTTTCAGTTCCAAACATGAACACGCTACGCAGTTTGCTTTAACAGCGCCAACTTTTCCCATCAGCCGGGTACATCATTCTAATTCTGCTGCTACTGCCCTGAACCGTCACTGTGGCCAACACCTTACCAACGGCACTCACGCGCCGATCCTGGTAAGTACATAGAGCAAAGGCACGGCCGGAGAGCAAAGCCTCCACGTCTTACCACCGTAAAAACCAATTTCGGTTTGTCATCTCGGGATTGTGGACGTGGATTGGAACTTGCGTTCCTGTTTGCCTTCAATTTACCACGCATTTAGGTCGAGTAAGAGGTAGATTTTGGATAAAGCAATTTCCAGCCGTTTTTCAGTCTCGGGTTTTGCGAAACTGAGGCGAACTCGAACTTGTTGTCGGTGCAAGTCCCAAGTAAATAACTCGAACACCATCGCTTGTCGCTTTGTTGTGGTATCACCGTCACCGTCACATTGCCAAGCAGCTCAAAGGCCTGTAGGCCCAAGCTTGGACACCGGTAGTGAAGGAGACTGAATCAAACGTCGTCCTTGGAATACAAATGAAGACGCACCGTGCTCGGGCTCGGCCGAAGAAGAAAGGGTGTGGATAACAGTTCAGTTTTCAACTGAGTCATCAACTATAACAATGACGGAAGTGACGACTACGGCAAAAAATCTCGTAAAAACTACCAATAAAAGCGTGAGGAGGTTAGGAGATAATTTACGCATTGATTACCGGTCAGCAAACGACTTAATTCGTTTCGTTGTGTCTCAAACCAAGTCCTCACACGATAAATTT
The DNA here is from genome assembly GCA_009869945.1 of Mesaphorura yosii. NCBI lineage: Eukaryota > Metazoa > Arthropoda > Collembola > Poduromorpha > Tullbergiidae > Mesaphorura > Mesaphorura yosii. Next base: position 111,440 of record WIXG01000115.1, read on the forward strand.
CCATATTTTTTTACAAATCGCGTAAATGAAATATGGACAAAATATTTTACTGGCATTCAGGCTCTGGCTCACATGTCTGCTTTGCGTGGACAGTTTTGGAGTCCCTGTTTTACGGCCACTTTTTCGTAATAATAACTCATTGTGTCTGGCTACAGCAATAAGTTGACTGTGAATAAGTTATTGCTTCCTGATTGTTCCTGTACTGACGTGCTCGTTACTCGCCTCGCTTATTACGCTGATTCACGCAGTGGAACACAAACACCAGTCACAGCTGGTAGCTTCCTATTTTAGTCGCTGGACAGCCGAAAGCAGCAAAACAACAACAATCGGACAGCTGACATTTTCTCCTCTTCCTGCTGCTTGCTGCTGCTTTTCATATTTGCTGGACCAATAACAACAAATTTCACGCCACGCAGCATGTAGCACCACTGTCACGCCAAGCCACGCCACAGCGAAGCTTCAAGACTACAAAAGTAGTCCTGTCCTTCCATTTATGTGCTCAGGCTCACGCATAGGGCATATTTGCAAGGCTCAGTCGTCCATTGTGCTTATTCTGTGGCCCAAACGCCCAAAACCCTCGCAGAAATATTTTACAAAGGAATCAGGCATAATGAAATATTGGTTGACAATGCAGGGTATTATGACAAACACAAGTACAATGCACGCAAAAGCAAAACGCAGTACGCAGGTGGCGTGGCTTCGTCGTCGTCGCTTTCTCCGGTCTTGCTTTGAGCATTTTCTTGGTTTCAATTTTGGTAAAACTTCAATAATACTTCAAATTGTCAAACGAAATGAAATCTTTGTGTTCATGCCTGACCAAGCACGGCAAACGGCACAACACACGGCATGGTAAGCAGACTCCAGCATCCAGCTCCAATATAAAGAAGGCAACGGGAACAATAAACTTTTAGCTTTGGCCTGTTCTGCTCTTTTCAACAACTTCGATCAAGTTGCATTATATTTTGTTCTGTTTTAAGTTCTTTGTGCAGCCAACCCAAGACAAGGCAAGGCAGGCACTGCGGCCGGTTTCTTTTCTTTGTTGGGTGCTGTTGCCCTCAGTTCAGTACAAAACAGAGTACGCGTACGCATACGAATGGAGTTCAACGGCGAAAGTTTTTTCATACTTCATTTCACTCCTGAAAAGGCACAAGGTACATTGTTCCTGAGCGGCTCGTAGTCTTGGTCTTGGAGAAAGCAGAGGTAGAAGTTTAAGAGCGTGCAGGGAAGCAAATGACGTTTAAAATATTCTGCGCACGTAAGTCACTTATCTCTTTCCCAGTGCACTACGCACAACACACTGAAAATCGCACATACATAAACTCACGAGAGAACAGACTGCCATATGGGAAAGACAGCAGAGGATCGAGGTAGAAAGGTGTAAAGGCGAATTTCGTGAATGCAAAGGAAAAAGATAATTTTGACAGACCCACAATGCGTGAAATAATTCTTTAGCTTAAAATTGCATATGGAACAAATGATTATGACTGTTTTTATGCACGCATTCTCGCATTTATTCTCCTCAGATCAAGAAGTTAAATTCTTCTTCCAGTCCCGTATTTGAATGACTCACTTTATTGTCTTTGAAATTGTAAGCTATTGATCACGACCAAAAGCCACATACTGTAGAAAAGCTTCGACTTATTTCTTTTATTTGCTATTTTGGGTTCAAACACAATGCAAAACAAATTCCAACTGAATTGGAACCTCTGAAGCACGAGCACGATACAAACTTTATGAATTTATTTAAGCATTCCAAGGATTGACTGCGGAATACTCACGCAACGGCAAGAAAACTTTTTTACTGGTCGGGCCTTACAAAGTGTAATCATATTAAATTCTTCGAGTCGAGAAATAAAGAAAAGATCAAGTTTGGCGGCGAAAGTTGGGCGTAGAAAGTGGCCTGGCAGGTGATGGTGATGGCGACGGTTGACTGGTCGAAATGAAAATAGACAAGCAGCAGAAGCAGAAACTCTGAACAGGGAGGCAAAACGAAGACCAACCGAAACTTTCTCATTCTGTACAATTTTCTACGTCTGGTTACGTTTCCAGCTTTTGCGTGATGTAAAAGTCAGGAAGGAAAAATAGATGAATAATTTATTACAAACTTGGAGTTCAGAATTCTTCTCTTTGCAGCACATCCTCGTGCGTCTCGTGCTCGCAAGTCGGGAACAAAAGCCCGACGCTGAAATATTACATAATATTCTTATTATCTCTGCTGCTGCCAGGCCGGAATTCTATACATAGCGAAGGTTAGCCCAGGAATGCGTGCGCGTGAATGTATTGCATTGCGTATTCTTCGGATGCCCATATTTTACATATTATTTCGAAGAAATCTCGTTCCTCGTTATTATTGTGTTACTTTACGTATTCAAAAATCTGGATGGGAAGGTTTGTGAGTCCCAAATCGTAACGTGGGCAATTTCTTTTGTTCGAGGTTCCCACATCGCCGGCCATCAAGCAGGAAAGTGTGAAGCATATTATATTTTGCGCCATTGGAGATTGGATGTCCTCATGCTTCTGTTTCAACTTTTCAATCCTTTGCCTCTCAGTCCAGGACTTCTTCCGCCCATTCGTCGTTCTCCCGACATGCTACATAGTTTTATTCGACAGCAGGCCGTGCTGTACTGTAGACAGTGAACAGTGAACAGTGTCATCAAATGCCAATTTAGCGAATCTAGTGCTTGTGCTTGTGACCCAAAAACAAGATGCTGCAATAAGTGGATCTCAAACTCCAACTCCAGCTCGAGTTTTTACAAATAATGAGGGCAACATTTGTTAGTTGGACAACAGCAGTTCAGGTTTAACTGTTCAGCATCAGCAAAACTTCACAATGAGTTTCCACGAAACGAAATACGAAGGAAAACGGATCTAATTTGAGTTGGTTTGACTTTTGACTCGAGACTCTCGTTGAGTCGAGAGTCGTCTTGAGTGAGAACTTGAACAAAGAAAATATATTTTTCTCATTAAGCGAATTAAATTATCCTTCCCTTGCCCTGCTTTGGTCTTTGTGTCTCTTTACGATCTACTTTAATATTTATTCTAGAAGACAACATTCGCATTCTTGTCTGAAAACATTTCCTTCCCTTTGCCTTCCATCTCATTGCATTCGTTCCACTTCTACTTTTACTTCAACTTCAGCTACGACCAGCAAGCAGCAACAATGTCGTCAATTTACTTTTAACGATGATGAACTTCAGGCAGCGGACGACCGGGCAAGCAAGCAAAATTAGACAAGAAAACCGTACATAGACAAGACATTTCATAAATGTCTTTATCTAATTTGTAACTTTCTTCAAATGAGTTTATTTCCCCATCTCCGCAAATTCAAATCCACTTCCTGAATGAGCTCATCGCTGTCGCATACAAATGCAGAGTCCGGACAGAATGTGAAATGTACAAATGACCAGTCAACAAACTCGGCACTGCGCTGCGACTGCCCTACCCCATTTACGAAAGGAGTTTTCGTTTCGTATTCTACGACATGCATTATTTTACATGTTTTATGCGCCCCAAGGGTACAGTGAGCTTGTACTGTACACAAGACTTTATTCGCACACTTTATTTTTGGGGCATGAAATGAATAAATGTTCGTGTCCATCGACACACACGCGAAATACGGGCGACCAGACGGCCAGTTTCGCATTTCTCCTTCTGGGCCGAACTTTGGACGGACATTTTCGTCTTAGACGTGGACACAGTACAAGCACTAAAGTAAGGACAATTTTTTGCACAGCGAAAGAAGAATGAGTGAAAAGTTTCTCTTGTCAAGTCCAAAGAATGTGGAACAATTGTAATGGCCAGTGGCCCATAATCCGGCTACCAGCCAGCCACCGGACGTTGGACTCTACATTTTACGATCGTCGACCGACATTCCTTATACCGTAATAGGGCCATTGACTCTGCTAACTTTCCTGAACGTCTTAGCATGGATTTCGTTTGCAGGATACCGCAGTCGTAGTGTGACGGACTTTAAGTCAACGAGTTCGAGTTCTCATGAATAATCATTTAATCATCAAGCAAACATTGCCAAACTCAAGCTAAAAGAAAACAGCAACAGTCCAAATCAGGCTCATATTTAAATTAATCAAGTCTTTGAGCATGGGAATCGTTACACATGCATGCAGAAGCTATTGGTTTCTGGCTGTGGTATTCTTCAATTAATTCTCTGTGGAATTCTGAATGCTGACTCAGCTCGTTATAATAATAAACATGACACACGGGCGCCCACTAAAAATATTAATATGTGCCGTAACATGTTCGTTTGATCACATGAACCAACGCATTGGTATAACTGGCATAACACGGAGAAAGAGTGGAGAAAGCTACATGGAGAAAGCCGCACGGCGTAAACTGACTTCATTTTAATTCATTGCTCGAGGAAATATTTAGAATCAAGTGTTATTGCTGCCATTATATGACCCATACGATTATTACAATCTATTTCTATTCACTTGATCTTCCGCAGGCAAGCGTAAGCAAGAGAAAGCGTAGATAACTATATTTGAACTGTTCGTGGCCTGCGTGAATGCGTGCACGTTTGCCTGGTTGGCATGGGCTGTTGAAATGGCGTACGGCACGCATAACACATTTAAAACCGTATAAGTATCGCATAAGATTCCAGAATCCCCAAGTCGACTGACTCGTCTGTGTTTTGTTACGCAATGGCACTGACGTGGCGATGCAAAATATACAAAATACACAAAGCCAAGGCAAGAAAGACACGGCGCGGAGACCGAGAGAAAGGAAAGGAAGGAGCTCTGAACTTTAAGTGTGTCAAATTGAGGGTATAATACACAGGCACGGTCCAGGACACAGGACGCGAGACGCAGTGCAATAATAATACCATTTCACGACAAGAATACGATCACGACTAGAGTATGACTACTTTACAAAACGGAAGGAGTAGAAACCTATGATAGCATTCCATTGCATTGCCGTGGTTTACTTTGCTCTGAGAACAAGATACGACAGGACAGGAGACGAAAATGAAACCCATTTGGTCAATGTGTTCCTTTGCTTGCGTAGATTCGTATAAGTGCAAGTAATGCTTTCCTTTAGTGCTTTCTCTGGTAACCCAAAATGTAATATAAAGAGCTCCGCGTGCGACGCGTATTATTGACAGATTGCGTTTATACAGACCACCACCGGCACCGACACACGAGTGTAATGACGGTTTGCAGAGATGAGAGACAATTCATAATCTCAATCTCAAATGTGGAACAAAAGACGGCAACGGCAACGGCAGACTGGCAGGAGAATAAAGTTTATTTTGAGGCCCGTCTTTATTACTTGCGTAGCAGTATCATCTTTCAACCACATGTCTAATAAAATCTTTGTCATCATCAAAGTTCTTAGTCTTCGTCCGGGAGACTCTGAAACAATGTGCTCTGCTGATGGTGATCCTGAACTGAGCGCAAGAACTGAGAAGAAGCAGTATGGCCTGGCCAATGTCCTCGTTCACTGTGCGCGAAATTGAGAAATTTTGTAATCTAATCTCCAGTGCCCTGCATTCTTCAAGCCAAGCAGGCAGGCAGGGAACCGGTGCCCTAGTTTCTAGTTTTAAAGAGAAAACGATCTCGATCTCGCTTCTGTCTGCTGTGCCGTGAGAATGAACACATTTCTTGCTGACGCAATTTCTTATACAACATAAAATAGTTCTTCCGTGACATAATTGGGGGTTGAATAACTTAATAATATGATACGTTAAGCAGTGCTCTTGCCTTGTCCTTCCGTCACACGCTGCAAATGAGATCAAAGGAATGTGATTAAAACCCGGGATTAAAAATCTGCAATTTTTGCTGCCGCATGAATTCATATTTTACGGTTAATGAGTTTCTGAAGCATATTGATCAGAATGCTCAAAATATCTCGCCATAGTCGTGATTATACCGCCAAGCTCCAGGCTTCCGAGCGCAAAGCCCCATGGAGAGTTCCAGAGTTCACGGAAGTCAGATTTCATTATTAACTCAAGCTGCCAGCGACAAGACTGATAAAGTTAAAGTAGAGGATACGCAGATTGCATTATTCGTTATTCGCAAGTCGCAAGGTCCCAAGCTTCCAATTCATTCCACTTACAAACTCGACTCGACTTAAATACATAAATGCAGTTGATGTAGAAGCAGAATCAGAAAGATTCCAGCCCTAGCTTCCAGCAGCCAACTCTGGAAGGTTCAAGCTGCCACACTCTTCCATTTGCACTAATGACTTTTCCGGCCGTCTTTCGCCTTTCGCCTCTTCACATTTCACCAGAGAAGAGAACCGGTGATGCGTTGCGATGCGAGTGCTCAGTACTGGGCTCAGAATAAAAAACTTACTTTTTCAACATTTCTAATTTGTAAAAGTAAATTGAGCACGGGACAAAGAATAATTACAAACGTCAATTTCTTGTTTTCTCTTTTCGTCTTCGCCCGTGTTCCATGCAAATCTAAATGTATTGCAACCTAATTACTTGCCCTTAGCTCATGCTCATGAAGACGTCAACTGAAGGCGTTACGTGAGAACAGGCAAAAGGTTGTCCTGCGAGTCGCAGTCGCTCTGAGACGTGGACATTTAATTACACCTTACCTAAATCGTCAATGAGGGGAGCGAGTCGAAGCGTGATGCCCACAAGCAGCATGCTCATCGCGAGAAGGGCGAGCGCAGTGATCACAATTGTCCATTTCGCTCGGCGTGCTTCATTCTTGTCGGTGAATCCAAAGCGAGGACGTAGAGGTCTTGGTCGTGGAATCCGCCGTCGTGCCACCACCGCCGCGAGCGGGACGGCTGTCGCCAAACCCCGCTGGACCGCGGTCAGATGCCAGCCAGGAGCGAGTGTGCCGGACACGGGTGCGAGTGAGAACTCGTACGTCACCGACGTGGATGGCGGCAGCGGGAGACTTGTGACCAGCGGTACAGTTGAACTAAGCCCGTTTGTGATAGCACCACCGGAACTGGGGCCCCCATTCGACGTGCCACCAGCAGACGTATTCGAATTGCTGCTGGCTGATATGGGAAGCAGTTGGCCCGTGTTTCCGGAGCTCGGTTTTACACTGTTGCCCCTTAAACTACTCGATGTCAGATCACCCATCGAGCAAGACCTGGGTGCAACGCTGTAATTGGGAATTGCATCCATTTAATTTTACTGATGCGCCATAATTTAATGCCGTAAATGGTAACAATTTGTGATGTTCGAGCCAAACGTCTTTGATATATCAGTATTTTGTACATGTTCGTTCATTCGTTTGTTCAAATATGAATATTTCTATACTTTTCGTATATTCATATTCAAACACTGTTGCAATACAAGTGCAATATTTATACTCAGAAACCTCTCTCTCAACTCCCCACTGCACCATAATCATCGTGATAATAAATTGAACTTTCTCGCTCGGGCTCGGTGGCAGTCTCGGTTGCGCCATTAAATCAGTTTGTTTACTCCACGCGCGCGAGCCCGTCCACCATGCATCAAATTATGATACGGAACAATAAGCTTTAAAATTCGGTCTCGTTCTTTTCCAGTGAACTGAATTCGATGGCCGACAAAGGAAAAAGCTTACTTTAACACTGCAGATTTAGGATGTCAAGTGTGAATTCTATTGGAAAATGTTTGGAATGAAATACGAAACAAGAGAAAGTTTAATACCGTCAACTCTTTCAAATTCAGATTGCATTCAGTTTGCCACATTGTAGGAAATGGGCTATCGCTACATTCGAAGAGCAGAGCAGAGCAGCAATTGAATTCGAGTCGAGAATCTAGACAAAGTGATACAAATGTTTTTGCAAACCACCTCAGATTACGAGCAAGCAGTAGGCTCAATCGACCAGTATGCTGCCGTATTTGCAGTTTTACGAGTTTCGCATTGAGCTTATTTGCATATTTATATTTTTATTGCCCACAAGAACAAATACAAATATACGCCATTAAATATAATTCGCAAACTTTCCAACTCCAACAACTTGACTTGCCTCGTATTTGCATTCAGCTTGACTGGAGACTGGAAATACATCAAAGCACCGGCCTAGCCTTAATTCCGTATTACAAATGGGGCTTTATTCTCAAATGGTAAATGGGTAAATCTAATAAAGCCTTATATTTCGCTTGAGTGTAACATAGATTGCAGTCCCAGGCACTTGAGCTGAGCCCACTTTCCATTTCCCTACATTGGATGCAGGCTTTTACTTCCGCATTCGCATTCACGTAGAGCTTTCGCTCAAGAGAGCATTTTAAAAGAATTTTCCGGTACAAAAAAGTGTTTTGTATTCTTCCAGTTCCCGTTTTCTTTTGCAAAAATACTTCGCAACAACAAACACGCACACGGCAAGGTACAACAACCCACACAGTTGCTGTTACGTGTCTGAATTCACTAAAATCCGACAAGACTTTAAAGCTACCGCTGCCGTTGTTGTACTTTGTGCTTTCTAAATGGACGGTTTCTAAATGTGGAAAATTTATGCCCGACATTTCTTAACATCCTTCTTCTGGTATCTGGTTACTTGTGTGGAGAATTCTAGGACAAAGTCGGAGTCTAGTCAGTGAGTCGTTCTTACTTTAAAGTCTATAAATAAATGAGTGACTTGGTTTGTGTCAGTTTAATCGGCGCACTGAACAAAAACACGTGCTGATATTAAAAACAAAAGAAGAACCCGAGCCAGAGTAATTTAATTTAGGAGAAAGTTTGGCTCAACTCAGAATAAACGCAAGTACGGGCTTCTGTTCCAGCGAAACAGAATTCGTCTTGGGGTTTCGATGCCCTTCACGGTTGTCGCGTAGATAGCAAATGAATTTGATGAACTGTGTGTATTGTGCATTGGTTCTGACAAAACAAGCGACTGGATTTTACACAATCTTAAATCACATAGTTAATTAACCTCTCAAATGCAGGAATGAGCTGCTTCTTTCACGTCTTTGTTTACAAAACTGTAAACCAGGCGCGCTTTGATTTGTTTTAACTACATCAAACGAAAACTTAACATCTCAACACGGTTTCACATTGCTTACTGAGTATTGTACTTTTTGAAACTTAAGAAAAGAAAGTAAATGCAGCGTCGTTTCCACCAAAGAAATTCCGCGCCCACAAAGGAGACCAAAGAACAAAATCGCGAAGAGGCTCTCCATATTTCATATTTTATTAAAAATTTCTGCAGTGCAGGGTGCACTTTCTTCTTATTTCTTAAGAGAATTCCACACCGAAATGCTTCAAAAGCTTCACACTGCAGACTGAGCAAAGCTTTGCGAGTTTCGAGTGCAGGAAGAAATTAATTCATTCCCGTTAATTTTTTGCTCCATTCGCTTTATGTTTAAATAAATCTTGCGCTGCGTGCTTGTTATTTGAATAAAGAAATCTCATTAATGAAAGGCAAAGGAGTTGTTCATTTGGTCTCTCCATACCCGCCGTGCACTGTAGTTCTAGGGGCTTGTGCCTTGCGAAATGAACAAATTACAGTCTCGCTTGCCGTCGTCGCCCTTTGAAAGTTTGCCCTGCTCTTGCGTCTCGCCTATGCTGCCCTACTGCAATTGATGCATGGTCTGATGAGTTCGGCGCTCGCGCTCGTAATTACAATATTTACATAGCATGCATTTTTATGTGCTGCTGTACTGTTGCAACAAACTCAAGAGAATGATGAATAATGAGCTGCCTTTCTTTCGTACATTTTATTTGCCTCGTTTTGTGCCTGTACTGTGTTGAGACTGCTTCTAATTTCTGCAGTCGTTCAATCCCAAAAATAACAGCTCGTTTGCAAGAACATTCATCAAAATTCAATGACCCCTTTTACCGACGACGGATTCGTTTATACCAAACGCACACCACGCGTGCATTGAAACACCATTTCTCTGGCTCATGGTAGCAAGACCAAGTCTGCAGCCCTCGAATTGAAATATCGTCAACGGACCTCCACTTCAAACTTATATTAATCTTATTAACCATCTGCGTATGATGACAAAAGGAACTGAGAAGAAACGGGACGAAGCTTGGCTGACAATTATTGATTCGCTGGATTTCAGTTTTTGCTTTATACTCGAACTGACTATACAATTTCGACAATTTGACACGGTTTAACGCGAAAAACAAACATGACCCAATACCAAAACTAAAACTAATACCGACACTTACATGCCTACAGCAAAGAAAGCCTGCCTGTAGCTGGCCGCATTGTTTACACGGCTTTTCTCTGGTTAAACAGGCGGTTAGCGACTGGCTTGTAAAAACCAATGCGCCGAGTGCCAGTGATTTCGAGGTTAAAAATCAAAAACTTCACTAACGATAATCCTGGGCAGGCCCAGGTTCGTACGTAATTCCAAAGAATGTTCATTTCTTGCGGAAATGAGAAAGTTTAGCGTTTAACGTTCAGCCTTCGCCTGACCGAGCGTACACACTACACACGTGTTCAGAGGTGAATTTAAATGAGTCCCTTGTTCACACTTGCCAATGCCATCCCTTTACTCTTACATTCGCAATTCCCTGTCATTATCATTCTTTGTATAAAATCCTCTCACTCTCGTCTCACGCTAAAGACAACAATGCAATGGAAGAGAAGAGTGGAGCTGTATAGCTCGATGGCCGTGACAATGGTATAATAGCCAAAGTCAGCTCAAAGTCGATTCCGGCATACATTCTCAATGTTGCAATAGCAATGGCATTCAAGTGCTCGGAAATGGCTCTCTTCAGTCACGTTAAATTGCCGACGATTTAACCCCGTACAAAGCACATTCGGGTACAGTATAAATGATTCCAAGTATTAATCCCGAGTAAATAAAGTAATTCAACTGCAAAATATGTACGCACTGTCGCAGGCAGCGGGAATTGACGCAATGAAGCAATCAGCTTCATCCGGGATTATTTTCATTTTTATTATTACTGCGACAGTCATCAATACTGCAGCTGCAACGGTTCCATAGTCCATAGCAGTGTCAAAAGCGTATCATAAAAGAGGACGACACTGAAACGCATTGCAATGAAATGGCTGAAAGACTTCAAAATCCGAATTCAAATTCAATACAAGGCAGCCAGTTTATCTCTACATTTCATCAAAAGAAATTCCCTCAAAGAAAGGATTACAGCGCGGACATGTTCGAGTTCGAGTGGAAGGACCGTTCCGTTGTTTTCAACTTGAAATTGAAGCTCCAATCCAGTAGTTATGAAACAAAGAATGTCGCCGTTCCCGCTTTATATTAATGAATTCAGTATTGTATTACTTTTAATCAAGCACTGGTTCATTCAAAGTACAAAACACAGAATAGAAGAAATTGTTTAAAAGTCCTTCTTTACAATTCCAGCCAGAGGAAAGGAACGACGCAAAGATTTTGTTTTAATCAAAACCCTCTCACGTATTGACTTAAAAATCAATACACCGCATTCAGCATTTGTTTTTTGGGCGTAAAATCTGAAGTCTGGAAAGTCTGAAAAATGAGCATTAAATGAAAATCCATTTCAAGTATGAAGTTCTTAAGACTTTCACTGCCGACACGATGGGTTCAGGGAGAAGCCAAAAGCCAAAAGCAATGTACGGTCTGGAAGAAGTTTCATTAACACTTGAGATTTTAGAGTTTTGATAAGAAGTAAGAAAAAATTCGTTCGCACGTACGCATCTGTTTGCCCTGCTCGGCTCGGCCTGCACGCTGCACCACACGAACACATTGATCTCGAACCAAACAAACCCACCGCCGAACGTAAAATAAAGATATTTATGATCTCATAAATGTTACACTTGGGAGTTTTTAGTACCATTGCCTTCGCCTTGCCTTTCTTCTGCCAGCAGCACAGCCCAGCCCAGTTTGCCAATGTGTATTATACGGTAGTAAATTGGTAATAAGAAAAATCGGAAAGAAAATCAAAGAGAATGGAAGAAATGGAATGTGTCATGAGAAATGTGTGCTCGCGTCTGATATTACTTGAGGGAAAGCTTAACTTGTCCTGTCCATAATGGAATTCAGGTCAACGATGTCGATTTGGGTTTCCAGACGGAAGGAGAAATAGAAAGCAGCAAGGCGAATGCGAAGACAAAGTCAAATCCAATACGATTCCATATGCTCATAGGCGCTTTGCTGCAGAGAAGAGGTTTAACCTTTGACTACTTGAGTGGTAATGTGGAATTCATCATTTCACACATGCGAAACGAGGCATGGGCCTCATTTCGCGAGTCAACCGTCGTATGCGGCCACGATTTTCCAGCTCCAACATTTATTATCATGACTTTAATTCAATGGCTTGGCTCGGTTTGGCGTGCCACGCTGGCCTACCCTTTTGTCTTATTCGCTTGAAAAATGTTTCGAACCTCGTACTCCTACATAATTTATTTCCTGAACCGTGCTCAGCTGAGTGGACCGAGCCATGCCACATACTAGTTCATATGGAGCGAAGGCTGAATTAATTGAAAAAGAAGCAGCAGTAGCCGTCGCAACCCGCCGAGGTGGTGGCAAACTGGTAAAATGAAGAAACCTAAATTAAAAATGATGACTCTAACCTTCCCCAATCATTTGTCATTGGCGAGGCGATGCTGGGAGGAAATCCTAAGCACATTAGCCAGTAGCCAATGGTATTGTGTATTGATTTTTGCAGTCAGGTTTAGGAGAGTATGACTGGACTGGACGACTGGAGTCTGGTGCCAAAACGTGTATTTTTCAATATGTGCGTTAAGAGAGTTAAGAGAACGGACTTGCACGGTCATTTTTCTTTTCCTTTTCCTGTGTCCAAACACTACACTTCAGAGCGTTGAACAAAACCAGTCAACTTAAGAAATAAATGGTTCCGGAAATACAAGATTAATAGCAATCCAGGCCTTCTTCGAAGCTTCTCGGCTCAATTTTGGATTCCCTCAATTATGAGACTGCTTGCTTCTTCAACGTCATTTGCTGATAAATACGTTTGCTCCATATAGTCAATACAAGAAAAAGCTCGGCAGCCGTGCAGTTTGCAGTTCGCAACCTCATAATTTGACATTGAACTTGAATCCATCGTTTCAATCAAACCAAGTACAAAGTCAGCGGGCCGTATTTCAACCGCAGTGCAGCACAGAAACAACGAAAACGCCCAACTTGGCTTGACTTTCAAAGTCTATCTTTGTCTCCAACATTTATAGCCATCCTAGTCCTGGCAGTGGAGGGTGAATGCATTTTTCTGATATATTAAATACATTCTCGTGAAGCTCAGTTGGGTTTCAGCTCAGCACGTTTAACTCCACATTAAATTATTGCCATTGCATTGGTACGCCACAAGCCGAGCCCCGCCAAGCTAACAGACGTGGATTACTACAATACCAAAGAAAATTGAAAAAGAAGACATAACACAAAACATATGCCTGCTCATTCGAAATACGCACGCATCATGTTCATGTGGCTTCACTCCCACATTAACTCAACATTTAAAAGTGCCATTCCATAACTTACAGTTATAAAATACAACGATCACGAAATACGAAGCGAACGCACTGCGAGCGTACCCAACTACTTTCTCCCATCCGGTATCATCGCATCTTGTATCATTGTAGCTTAAGATGGCTTATGGCTTTCGTGGTTGTGGTTGTCATGTTCGTGAACAATACAAATAAATACTGCGCTTATGTTCTTTAGAAAATATTAAGCATTTACTTCCATGTTTCCATTTATACGAGGCGCAGGCGTACGCACTGCTTAGCGTGCGGATGCTCGTACCTCGTTACATTGTCATTTGAGGGTTTAATGCTGCGTAGTCCTTCGAGCACTTCGACATCGTCGAGTCGACTTTCTCTTATTCCCATTGTGCAAGGAATGGAATGATAAGGCAATGCAATGGGTGAAGGATTATTCGATGTTCGAATTCGATGTTAGTTTCAGTTGTTCCGTTGCTCGCTGTGCTGGTAGCCTGCGGCGAGAATTTTCTTGGGAGATTCGTACTTGTACAACAAATGCAATGCAAGTTTGTGCTATGCGCTTTGTAATGTGTACATTGTACTGATGAAATATGATGGAAAACCGAGGAGAAGCACGAGTATTGGATGTGTTTACTTTTCGGATTGGATCTTGGATCGCGTCCTCGAGATTATGTAAACCAAGAATATAGAATACTCGGAGTCTGGATATTCGCATTCAATATTTGCATTGCGTGATACAAGGCAAGGACGTAGGAAGGTTGCACGCATGGAGCACTCTGTATAGCTTTTTGTAGAAGTCGTAATAATCGAAGAAAACAACAGCAGGGAGGAAGGAGAAAGGAAAAGAAAGCAGAGTAGAGAACTTGACAATGCTACAAAGAATGAGGAAAAGAGTGAAAGGGAACAAAATATGGAATAAAGATGAAGATGATTATGACGAACTCGTCTTCATATTTTTCTACATCATTTCCTATTTCTTTACGTTTTGGCTTGGATAATCCATTGTCTTGCATTCGAATTCGCAGTTCACAGACGGGAAAGTAATAACGCATGTACACGTTCAAAACCCAAATATGAGAAGACAAATACAGTCTGTTGTCCTGTTGCTACTGCACTGTGGCTGCTTTTGAAAAATGACGACGGAATATGAAGAAGACAGAAGATAATGGAAAATGAAGTGCAGTACTTGAGAGCCCTGTGTACCAACTGCGTGTGTAAGAAAGTTGATGGTTTTGTCGTTACTCGTTCTTAATGCATCCCAACATAACGCAAAGAATATCGTAATGACAAGATTATTTTCGTGCTCCGTCTCGTCTTTCGTGCCATACCGTGCTCGTGTTACTTGGCAATGATTTAAGATGATTCACTAGGAAAATAAGAGATACATTAACATAATATTAAGAGCACGGAGCATGAGTTCAAATACGCCTGATTAATTCAGTCTTGAAGATCGTTACACTCACTGCTCGCGGTACTGGTTAATTTATGAGACAATTATACGATATATTACATGTACACGCCAAGCACACGTTGGAATTAGAACCTGAATCATTTGAGTAGTAGAAATGTCCTCGAGACAAGATAATCAGAGTTTAATTATGTAAGGGAGTGATGTACGGAGACGGAGATAGCGACAGTCCGACACATAATAATCGTATGCATGCAATATGCAATCATGTGTTAATGTCAGCACATATTTGATTTGACAAGGCAGACGTTCTTCATGAAATTACATCGCATACGCTAATAATGATCCTTCTCCATTCGAGCGCATTCTGCCTTACGAACACTTTCTCCAATATGCTTCTTTCATCGTGTACACGAGCTCCGCGTTCACGCATTTTGTTGCCTGCAACACAATACTTTGAGGTTCTGTTTAGTTTCATATCCATTGTCATTGTCATTGCCGTACTCGAATTGCCTCAAAAACAAATAAACCAGCCCCTCGTACGTGTACGTACGCGTGCCATGGCGCGGCACAAGACTTTATCTTTTCTCTGCTTCCAAGACATGCTCATTCGCATTTATTCGTTGCACTCACAATTTGCATACATTTTCATAGCTTTCTTTGTGTACTCTCGTCATTATTAGGATTTCTTTGATTGTAAACATACTCATTCGAGCATGGCATTATTTAGTGCAAGATACGGCCCCAGTCGTTAGTCTGCTCGTTATTATCGTCTGAAAATTGTCTCCCCGCCCGCTGACTGCTTTCTCGTTTTTCCTTCATTTCATTTCTGTCTTGTCTCTGTGTCTTGTCTTGTCATTGATTAGCATAAACAAATAAAACAGCAACACAACGTGATCAATAAAGTGCATGCAGACAGAAAGTGAAAGTAGAAGAGATCCATGTTTGCTTTGCGGTTCCCCATATGCAATTCTCTAGGCGCTATTCGTGTATCGTGAAGTGTATGTTTAATTAATTATTGAGGCTGGGAGCAGAAACCACTTCAACCGAGTCTCAACCCTCCTGCGTTAATTAATAAGGCAGGGTAAGCACAGGCGTTCACATTCTTGATTAACTCTGTTTTCGATTTACACAATCGCAAGCAATGGATTCCGCCTGGTACAAAGAAAGAGCGCGGACCATGTAACAAATTGGAGAAAATCTGTCATTCAACCGGGAAACCGGAAAGGCCAAGCTTATGATTGCCGTCTCCGGATACTGGCTGGGTTATAGCTATAAATGCTCAATTCCTCAAATTCGGACAGCAACACGGTATTACAAAACCAATAACCAGGCGTAATTCCAAGGAGCTCAACGTTAAGCTTCTTGTCCTTGTCCAGACTTCCGTTCCGTTCTCCTTCCGTGCCTGGTAAATTGGCTGCCGTATCATGCTATATCAACGGAGCCCAGGCAAGTTTTGCAAGGAGGGTTGACAATGGCATTGGAAATACGAAATAGAATTCTCTCTGCAGAGGCAATGGCAATGGCTCTTATTATCAACTCTATGTGGCCCGTCTATCCGTCCATCCATCCGTGCCATTAATTCTATTCCATTCCAAGTCCAAGTCCAAGTCCACGTCCAACTCAAACTAAACGCAAAGGGCAAAATGCATTCGAACTTTCTCCCCTTCTTCGAACTGAACTTCAACTCCAACGTGAACCATCTTTCTGCTATTCCTCATGAATTCACACTATACTGCGATACGTTCGCCACTCGCAATGGAAATACGACTAGTTAGCAATGAGAATGGTGTAGTGTGGCGTGGAGAAAAGTATAAAAATATATTAAAATAGAAAAATCTATAAAATACACACAAAGGCCAGCATGAAACGCTCTAACAGCGCAGTGAAAGTGGAAGATAGGGCGAACACGGACGTCTAACATGAGTATTGCATTTACCGTACGCACGCTTACGCTGCTGCTGCAGTGGCTGCTGTTTTACTTTTCTCACATGAATGATCATCAAGCACTCGAGCGATATGCCATGGCAGGCAACGCCACGCCGCTATTTTTACTTTACTTTTCCAAGGGCAGACGAAAAACTTCACCGTGCCATACCATGCTTTAGATTTGACCCTAACTTCGACCAGCATTGATGAAGGTACTTGTATTATTAGACCGACAAGGTACACCGTGTGGTAGGCGAAAAGTGGATGAGCAGAGTCAAAGCAACCGACCACGGCTACCCTCACAATGGCAATGGCAAGATGCACGTGATTGTGATTTGATTCGAAGAAGGTGCAATGCAGTGCTGCAAGATTCGGAGAAATGCCCATTGAAAAATTGGAGAGAAAGCAGGAAACCGAAACCGGAGCGGCGCGGAAGAGAAAAGTGAGAAAAATCTTACTCCCACGTTACGCCACGCCAACTGCTACAAGAAGCAAGGCAAGGCAAAGGAGAATGCCGCTGCCGAAAATGACAAAGGGAATATTAGAAGAATCACATTCACTTCGCATCATAGTGCTAGTAAAAATAGTGCGTACGCGTACGGTAAATGGAAAGAAGCGGAGGAGAAAGTGACGGTGAAAGCAAACCAGCACCGACGCGCGCTCTAATAATATAAAAATTGGCATCAAGTTAGCATTGCCTTGTACTGCATTGTGGAGAGTAAAAGTGTATGAAGCACTTAACGACAGCGACGCAATGGCCCTGCCAAAGGAAAGGCAATGTGTGGGTACGCATATGAGTATTGACACTCTTCTCGTACGCGTACTAATAATGTCTTATGATACCTGATATACTCATCGATTCAAGTGGAAGGCTATTGTCATCCATATCCACTTTCCACAAAAAGTGCGTGCTTTGTACGTTTAAGCGTAAGCATAAGGCAACGCAGATGATGGCGAGTTTTTTTTACAATATTCATGTTCACATACGCGTCGTCAGAAAAATTGAAACTAAATATCGTCAACCGAGCTGTGTTGTACAATACGCCCAGGTTTATTTCCCTTGCTTTCACTCGCGAATGAATTCAGAACACGGACGCGAACACACGCATAAAAGCCAGCACGAAATGCATGGAGAGAAGAGTTTACTTATGTGCCTGTGTGCATTTACCGTGAAAATATAACTTTAGACTTTCATTCTCATCTTCACTTTTTATACAAAGTACAATTTTGCAGATAGTAATCATTTATGATCATTATCATGATCACAACGTGCGAGGAAATATTTTCGCCTTTCGTGAACAAAAAAATGTGTGCACTGTGACTTACTACTCGAAGTTTTGGCTCAACCAATCACAATTTGTTACCGTTTACAGTTTAGCATGAGGGAATGAAGTTTGAGTGGTCTAACCTCAGAATGCCTGCAGGAAACGAGCGATGATTGTCTTGCTGTCCTTGACCCTGTTGGTTATGGTTCTGATTATGTGCAGAAGCCGAGGATTTCAAATGCGGGAGGAGGAGTCCATGATGGTGCGAATGTGACGAGGACAAGTATGGGCTATTGTTGTGATGCGAGTTGCTGTTGTAATTGCTGCTTCCACTTCCAGCCGGACCCGAAGGATGTGTGATCGGTGTGCTCATAAAATTACCCCCAGCACTGTTACTGTTGTATGGCTGCGAAAATTGGCGCCCGGAGAGTAAATGTCTTTTGGGGAACATTTGGTGGCTTGGCAGCTCGCCGTAGTCAAACGAAGACTGCTGCTGGCCGCCGTGGCCACCGCCGCCATGACCGTGGCCATGATGCGATGAATTATTGTATCGTCCTTGCCTCTCATTACCAAAGAGCAGTCCACCTCCGCCGCCACTGAAACGATTGCTATTACTGTATTTCTTGCTAATCATCATTAGTCGACTATTGTTACTGTTATGATTGGATGACGAGGAGTGGGAACTGCTGTGATGATGGTTCAGCCATTCAGCACCAGTTTCAAGATCAGTGGTTCCGTACGGAGACTCGCAGCCGGGGATGAGCCCGCGGTATTTTTTGTTCTCCTGCAGTTTTTGGTGTTGGGAATTTGGGTGGCGATGTAGGCTGATCGGGGATGCGGCCGCGGCCAAGCTGGTTGACCCCAGCGCGGCGAGCCCACGATGCGACGACGACTGATGGCCTCCGCCACGTGAAGGTGACGGCACCGCCAAGTAATTGTTAAAAATTTGCCCGCCTCCGCCACCGGTGCCTGTGGAGCTCAGTTGAAACGAATTGTCTTCCACCGCGTACTTTTGCCGTACAAGCCTTTCTCTTCTGTTGCTCATGCCGTTGCTCTGCTTTCTGCTGCTCGGATGATGGTGGCTGCTGCTTCCATCGCTGTTGCTATTACTGTTGTTATTAGGATTTCCATTCCCACCACCATTCCGTTTGCTGTACGAGCTGTACGAATGTGCAGGAGATGAAATGTTGTACGTCAAGTTAGGGTCCATTAAACTTTCATTGCGAAAAATCGAAACAATTCCTTGCTGCTGCTGCTGGGAGCCCGTCTGGCGTGAAGTGCTCGTCCCGCTTCCATTGCCATTCCCACCGCCCATGTTTTTGGAACTTTGATTGGAATGATTCGAGTTGCTGCCAGGATCGCCGTCAAAGCTGAGACTTTCTCTGCCGCTGTCAACCCACGAAGATCTCGAAGGTGGTCCGCCGCCACCGCCTCCGTTGCCATTTCCACTGCCGCTTCCGCCGCTGCTCAAGAAATCTGTAACGTTAAGAAAATCTCCGGCCGTAACATGCTGATGCGCCGACGAAGAAGAAGATTGTCTGATGGGCGTGAGCTGCTGGAGCTGCTGTGCAAATTGCTGGTTGAATTGCTGGCGATTTACATTTGTACTATTCGTTTCGCCAAAGTAGGAACCGCTTGGATGAAGTATTAAATGCTCAGCGGACGAGTGGAGTGGATGCTGCATAAAAAGCCCACCGCTGCTGCTAACTAATGATGATGAGGGTTCAAATCCGACGCTATGGGTTCTAGGAACATTTTCATAAAGTCTTGTTTCACGGGTTGCGAGCTGTGATGAGACTGAGAAAGGTGGCAAGTGGTGGAGCGGGAGATGGCGAGGTGGTTCGTGGTGCGTGTGCGGAAGATGAAGCCTGTCGTCAGCATCGTCGTCTTCTAATGGGTACTCTGCGTCGTGCAGCTGCTGTGTGTAAGAATCCATATCTCTAGCATAACCAAACTTACGCCTTAATTGACTCAAATCTGGACTATCGTCCAGCGCCGGGCTTGATGAGTCAAACGGGGAGCTCTGAATGACATCATCTTCGACTGTCCATGTGGACATGTCTTTGTACTCGACTCGACTGCTCGGTCTGACGTCACTCCCACTGCCACTATCTTCATTGTCTTCGAGCACTGACAAAATAGCCTTAGCCTTACTCTTATCAGTGTTTCTACCAGCTTTGCCTGCGTCCTTTGTCTTTAGCTCTGGCCGCACTTTGCCGTCTCCTTTCGATTTCGATTCATCTTCTTCCTCCTCACTGTCATTGTCGTCATGATTGTCCGATTCAATTGTCTCCTTTGCTTTCTGATCGATTGTCTTCTTGTTCTGACTTTCTTCGGCCTTCTGATCACTTGACTTCCCACTCAACTTTTTACTGTCACCATATTTTTCAATGTCACTGTTCTTGTAATAGTATGCAATGCTCTCCTTTGAGTCATCTTTCAAATCCAACCCTTGCCCCACTCCAATAATCAGTTCACTCCGCTCACTTTTCCTGGCACTGCCACTAGCATTAGCACTGCTGCTACATTCCTTTTCGAGATTGTCCATGGAGCCTTTCTTCTCCATACTCTGCGACCAGCGACTACATTATTCTAGTTACGGAACGTAAAACAACGTGTTCAGATTGGAAATTTGGCACAAAAGCGTGTTAACTTAAAATCGAGCTCATATTTCTATACCTCAAAATCTCAATTGAACACTTATACCTTGTTAAAAGCAATCGAGACTCGCGAGACAAGTGAACCTTTCTCTGTCGCGTCCTTGTCAGTGCTCTAGTCAAAAGCTCTGCGACGCGTAGGCCGCACTGATTTGTAATTTTTCAAGGCGACACAGACCAGAGCCACAGCACAGCACTGTGCGCTGACGGCTGGAAAACTACTGCCATTCCACACCGAGACGAGGACAAGTAACGACTGTTGCTGTACTGCACTGAAGTGAACTGTTGAACCGTCTCCAGTTTATTACGGAACGAGAACGGGAACAATGTTACACGAGCGGTCGGGTCGGTACGACGATGATGACGTACAAAGTAAGAGCCAAGTGAAAGAAGAACTCGGCACCGCTCCTGGGAAAGCAAAAGCGAGGCTTGAACTTGCACCGAAGCAGTAGTGAGAAGAAGCCCTGCATGGGTTCCAGTTCTAGAAAGTTGGAGTGGAACAACAAAGTCAGAGGCATTTGTACAAGCGGCTCGTGGAAATGAGATCCAGCTCCAAGATGCTATTCAATACTTCTGGCTGCTGCTGTGCAGGTCGATGGCAACTCTTTTTACTGACTCTGGAGCATCGTATGAAATTCAACCTGACACCGTGCATGCACGAAGTACACGTACGCTTGGCTACGGCACTTGTAAGTCCACGGCTGCCATACTCGTGGGTTCTTGCTTTTGTGTGTCCGTAAAATCGGAACACGTGTATGGGGCCCATGAACCAGAGGCGGCACACGATTCAAAGCTGAGGAGAAAGCTGCGTTGCACGGCTGCAGCATCTCAAGTTTAGCCTTGGCTTTCATTTCTCGTGTTATTTACTTGTGTTGCTTCTGTTTTCTCTTCCCAGTATCTTGGCTCTGTGTTCGGTTCACGGAAATTGATTGGTGATTCAGACATTGTAGAGGACAGGTAAGGTAATTGTGGACAGAAAAACGCTCCACCTTGCTCAAATAACCTCGAAATCGAGGCAATTAAAATGTTGAATGGCACTGACTTTTACCTTAAGCATTTGCGGCAGAAACCAAGTGTAAGTATGAACACGTGTTTGGATTAACTTTTACCACATCAATCGGACATGAAGTCTGACCAAAACAGATGTCACATGTTTTGGTTTACCATTTCAAAAGATTATTTGCGTGACCTGGAAATCTGTCTAATCTGTTCAATTTCGCTTGTACTTAGCACAGCAATGACGAATGGTGCGCATACGTATTTTCATTCCCCATTTGTATCGGTGTAAATAAATGCCAGTCCCAGTAAAGTGGGACAAAAATAATTGATATTTGATGTGATTTGTGGTCGTTTGTCAAACTTCAGCAAAATGCACAACCACAACTCAATAGCAAACAGCTTCTGGTCAGCTGCCATAAAATATGGGATTTAAATTAAATTATAAAGACTGACCGGACCACGACGGAAAGGAAATGAATGCAAAGGGCAAAATCAAATAGCAAACAAGACGTGTTCGCTTTTCATTGTATAACGATAACGAACTATTGCAAGGTCCATTTGAGTCTGTCGTCATGAATGAATGACCAAAGCCTTAAATCTTATTTTTCTGCTAATGCGGAGGTCCAAGTGCCCGTACGGCCAGTAGAATAAAAAACCATGCATGACATTTAATAGCCCATTATATTTTGATGAATGAGGCATTCGTAGAGAAGGAAGGAGGTCTACGAGCAATTTAGAGCCGACGGTACAGAAAAAGTTCAAAAGCTACTATGAAATATATGTAGAAGAAGGAACGGCACGGTGAGAGCAGAATTGTAGAACGAATTCATTTGTGCAAAGAACATTTCTGGACTGTTAACCCTTTGAATCCATAATAAAAGAATGTAATCTCCTCGTGCTTTCTGTTTTTCCCTGTGCGTAGGTTGCTTTTCATACATTCGTTTCGAAATTATGATTCGCTAGAAATACGGCCATTATGATTCATCAAACATGCCTTCCAGCAGGTAATCATCTCAATTTCATTTGATAATGAACAAGATAATAATAAATGTGAACGTGACCTTTCTTATTCATCTTCATTGACCTTAACACAAGTTTCATGCCGTAATTCAAAAAGCGAAGCGAACTGAGTCGTGTGTGAAGCAAGAAGCAATGAAAGCTTCATTATGGAGGCAATTTCATCGTTGTGGATGCATTATTTAGTCTCGCTGCTGCTACGCATTGCATCCAGATTCATGAATCATGAAAAATGTGAACTGATTATCGTATATTTCCTCCAAAACAGGAATGCGAGTGCTTTATTGCCATCAACTATCACAATGATAGATCGACAGAACATGATAGGCCAGATACGATAGGCATATCTAAATGTGCGTTTGTGCTGTGCACGTGCTCGTTTATTGATCAAACATAATTATAAATAGAACATCAACAAAAACTCAAATGCAAATTGCTCAAAATGCATGAAAAAGCAGCGTTGAATCCGAGCCTTGTTCTCTGAATTCCTTTCCTTGCTGTCTGTTACTGAATACCAAACGTATGCACGCAGCATTTTCTCCTCGTTGAACTGGTGACGTGAACTGGAAGAAATCAATGCACTTAATTTCTTTTCATCGCAGTTCAGAGATTGAAGATAACAATACAGAGAGGTGTGAGTATGAGCTGAGAGGCAACGCCCCGGAAGGCATTAGCGAACAAAAGAAATGTGGGACTCGAGCCTTGCTTGGAATTTTGCGTAGATTTGGTTCGGTTCGAATTTATGTGCGAAAATAAAATGTGACGCGGCCGTTCGCGTTCCAATCATGACAAACTCTGCAAAGCAAGAGGCCGAAACCGCATAGAAAAAGATAAAGTGTGTTAATGACGTGTCTCTGCCTTAGCCGTCATATAAATTGCATAGATTAAAGCCGACTGCTGGCGCGAATCGGAGAAACGCGAGTTGCGAATGCTATCCTTTCAAAATATTACATTGTCTATCTTACTCTCCAGGGAGTCTGCATTAATAAACTAAATTCACGGAGCAATGGCAAATGCAACACAATGGCCGCTCCTCTGCCGTTACTTAGCGTAATAATGTCTATTTTTGCACACAAACAATTCAGACTCAGGACTCATCTCATTACTCGGGATTTGTAGCGTAAATTTTTCAAATGAGGTGAAAGCACGGAGAGAAAGTGTGAAAAAGCTCATTAAGAAAGTGAAAAGTAAGTTATTTTAAATTCCTGCGTATTTTTGCATAATCTTTCTACGTAAAACAGTGCTGGCGCGGATACGCAGTGCTATTACAATGAGAAATGCGAGCAAGAGAGCATCGGACGTGCTTAAGCAGCAAAATTCCATGTTGCGAACATTTTAATATCTGAAACTTTGTGAAAGTAGGTTAAAATAATGCTGCGTCTATGAAAGTATAAAGTTGTAGCAACTTCCGTGCTTTTACTTCTGCCTTGTGCCGGCCTGGCTCAACTGTCTTACTTTCGTACTGCTTACAACTTCCTTTATTATTGAAATGAATGCCGACGTACCTTAAAGCCGGGTAGCAGAGAAAAGTCAGTCAGCCTCACTGTCGGCTTAATGCGGGCTTTAGTTCAATGTGCGTATATTTTAGTTTTTGTTATTATTTAATTTTCCGTGGTTCTTATCTACACCAGGCCGTCCACGTCCAACTTTTCTTGACTTTACTTTCGCCTTCATCTTTATTAACCTGAGAAAAGTTTCCTCGTGTGCTCGTGTTTAATGGAAAGGTAAATAACCGCAAATTCAACCGCATGTTTCTCTGCTCCTGTCTCGTACGGAACGGGTTATCTAAATAGCTCGCTCACGCTAACGTGTCACGCACAAAGCCAATTAGACGCACTCATTTGCATTGCATTTATGCAGACCTCACATCAGTCAGTCAAACGTCAGATTTTCGTCTCGGCTGGCCTTGCCTTTGTGTTCTTACTTACACAAGTTGCGAAGCCAAATTTTGACTTTATTCACACGCTTTCCCGAATTCTGAAGATTAGATTGTGAGCTCTAGATCAGGCATTAACTTTCACTTTCTTTCGGCCAACTTTTGCGGTTCGCCTTCCCACGCTTTCTGATGCCACGTTAATTTTAATGCACGCCATAAAAAATTCATAAGAAAAGTTGCTAGTTGGTAAAATGCAAAGTGTCACGCTGAATGCCGAATGCTGATCTTAAAATATAATGGAACACAAACACGGGTCCATAATAATATGTACAATCTTCGCAACATTCGAAAGTGTAAACTTCAGGCAGGCAGGCAGGCAGTCGCATCATGAGCTGGAGCCATAATTTTGGTACAAGTAAAATGGATCCAATTTGTTCTACTCTAGTTACGTTCTTGAATATGAAACTTTCTCTTCTGCTGTTGCTGCCGCGAATCGCACTTCGCATTCGTAGCCTCATACCGAAGCGGGCGAGATAAACATTTCGTAATTCGATATAAAATTACAGGAGGAGTAGTCAAGAGGCAAACAACAACAATGATGGTGACAATGACAGTGGGATGTAAAATTATTTTATGCGAGCACTTATTTTAAAATATGCAAATACATTTTTCGGTATAAAGTTTACGATTCCCTCCACAGCAGCAGTATCTCGAGGATCGAATTTCCGAGCTTCGAAGGTAATCTCAATAGTAATAGGCCAATGTTCACAACGTCATCATCGTATTAAGTGCAGCATTTTCTTAAGCACACTTGGGCACTTGCTGTAGGGGATTACTTTCGGCGTTCCGGCTTCACTCTACACGTCATGGCGCTCGAGTACATAAAATACGAGTTTATTATTCTCAAGAATGGGAGGCAAATGATTAAAAGCAGTGCGGGCTGGAACTTGGACTTGGAGACATTGTTCAAAAAAATTCCCCTAAAATTAATCTTGAAACTTGTGACTTGTCTCCCAAACAAATGCCATAAATTACAGAATGAAGTGAATTGCATTATTTTATGCGACTGTCTCCTGTCCGGGGAATCCCTGCGCCTTGCGCCACGTTCTGTGGCTGACAGGAGTGCATTGCATCATCTCACGTTCTGAACATGGTGGTGCCAGCAAAGGAAGTGGAAAGTTTTGCCTGGTGGTCATTCCATGACTCGAACGTTGGCATTCGAAAACCATCCATGGGTAAGCGTAATCGCAGACGCCAATTTCATTGGATGCGCAATGAATACTCATAAACGTAATTAATGAAGATGAGTCATCAACCTTCAACCTTTGCCGATCTGAATCCACGTGTGGATGGTGGATTAATGGATTTTTAATTAAACGGTTGTAATTACGAGTCATTAGGGTATTCTTTCGACAGTAAACACATTAGCGTACGATTCCATTTACTACATTGCGCATTTGTTGAGCGCACGAGCGGGTTTATACAGAGAGCAGATGGAGTAAAAACTGGTCAAACCAGATTCGATTCTCATTAACGACCAGATTCATGTTCCTGTGGAATTCTCAGAAATTCGTAGATATCGCGAGATAGCGACACATTTAGCAAGACGTGAACGTGACCATTGCCACGCTTATTCACCTGCAACGCAGGCTTTTCAGTATGAATGTGAGTTGGTGGAGTTTATAACTTCAGAAGATAACTTGTAACACCGCAGCAAATTTATTTCCTTTTGCAACGCAGCAGGAAGAACAATATTTTTTTACTTCGTTCTAAGTCGTGATTCACCTTAGAATTTAGAAAAACAGTGATTCAGCCATTCATTCAATTACCACTTGTTGTGATTGTTCCTATTCTAAAAAGGTTATATCTACATGCAGCTTCATTTAGTATTTTATCAGCAGTTGTACAGTTAACAAGCGCTCAAAATGGCACATTTATCGTCGCAGCTCATCTTCTCCGTGTTAACCATCGTAGCTCTAAGCTATTTCACTCAAAAAACCTCCGCAGTGGTAATAAAACGATCAGCAGACAAAGGAAATATTTATTTCGAGACGGATGAGGTTGTGAAAGTTGTGAACCACAAGCCTCCCTCGATCCAACAGCCAGACGTCAGTATTAGATTTGCGGGTCCGACAACTATGACAGCTTCCACTGAGTCCCCTGTCAAGTAAGTCGCTCGTCGAGTCGAAAAGTCAAAATTTTTACATCGTTCAACAGTTGGTGATTGAAAACACTTTTAACTTTCAGATCAAAAGAATCACATCAATGCTCTAAGTCCAAAGAACGCTATCACGTGGAGACTGGTCGTTGTTACGAAACTGGGCGTGTAGGCGGGCCATGTGGACGCAACATGTTATTTCTGCCGGAGAGTGGCAACAACATTTATGGAGACTGCGACTGCAAGTCAACAAAGCACGGAGTTCCATATGTGTATCATAAAGGCACGGGCCAGTGCTACGCAACCTACGACCAGGTAAGCTTGTAATCACTAAAACCATAAAGTATTATGTGTATTTCTAATTCCTTGAATTTGGCATTATTCAACATAGGCTTACTGCTCTTCTGAAAAAGAATGGTTGGTCTTCGACGCAGATAGCAACCCCGTATGTGAACCACGAAAATGCGGCAAGCATCCCAATTCAGACAAGACAATAATCTACTTTCAAGACAAGTGCCTTGTTCTGAACGCACGGAAACCGGATCTCTGCGCAGATCCTGAAAAACAAAATGTCGGCTTTCCTGATGGAGACGTACATGTGAAATGCATACACTACAATGACTCTTCTGACTTCACCATTGGAGTCGGGTCCCTACGCTGTGCTCCGGGGTCGAAACGCGATATCGTCGGAAAGTGCCGTGTGGTCAAGAATGTAAATACGGGTTAATTATTACTCATTATGAACCATTAATTAGAGCCACGGTCTGTCTATTTTTGTACTTTGTATATTTACGTAATGCATGGACCCACATTCAGGTAGTATTAAATGACTAATTTATTCAGCGAAATGCTAATGCGCTTTCGATACTGCGAACTGATTCTATTCTTTCTGCTCTGATTTGATTGCAGAATCAAGAATGACAACCCCTTCCACTTCAACAACACCAATTTCGTTTCCAACCAGACGACCAAGGCCAACCAGGCGCCCAAGGCCAACTGTGATGATTAGCACGATTAACGGAAATGCAAAAAGCGATGATTTTATTGTGATGCCTTTTTTTTAGCAGTTGTGTTTTTGATCCATTTAATAAATATGATAACATGAGACTTGACTATGACCTGTGCCATGCGTTTGCCGGAGTCTTCTTGCCACTACCTTCAAACCGAAGCACAATCTCATTAGCTGGCTCTCCCTCCATCTCTTTTCCGAAATTCCAAATAATAGAACCAAAGCACAAACTAAAGAAGAGCCTCTAGTTTTCGAGCTGTCTCCGTTTTGCCGTGGTGTCAGTGCCTTGCCGGCTCCACGAAGCACGATCGTTTTGGTTTGGGAATTTCTCGCGTTTCAAGCTTCATGGAAAAACTTTTACCGCTTGCAGCCACGATCATGATACTTTGAGCGCGTTTGGAACCACTTTGCTTCGTTCTCACTACCCATTCTACATATTTGATTGCCATTCACAACTTTCCTTTCAACACTTTGATCGTGGTGGTCGAGGTCGTGATCGCGTACACAAATTAATCAATTAACCTCAATTTCAGCCCACATTCGCATTCCAGATGTGGAAGAAACGCAAGCACCTGCAGAATATTAGCGATACGACGTGCTATCGTTATCTGCTTGATGCATTAGACAAACTGCTCTTTCATTGCACTAATGCAGAATTTTCGCATTTGGTTCAAAGCCTTGGCCTGCGAAGCAGCAAATCGACACAAGGAAACAAGCAGCAAGCAGAAAGGCAAAGCACGGAAAGATAAAATTCTGTACTTACACATTTCGTCAATTTTGGGTGTCATTTTCAAAGTGACAGCAATGAGGATGAATGCGAGGAGAAAAATGAACGCAGTTGCAGCGCCAACAATGTATGCAACTCGTTTATTGTCTTGATCCGCTTCGCTGCTGTCGTGTTGAGCATTTGCATTTGCATGTGCCTTAGCACCTGTGCCAGCACCAACACCCGGGATGGTGGTACCAGCGCCGCCAGCGCCAGCAGAAGATGCTCCCATCGTTGTATTGTTCGCACTGTTCATGATGACCATTAAGGCTTCGCTGCTGTCCCGCCTCGCAGACGCCTTCCTTCGACCCACAGCGACCTTGTACTCTCCGCCTCCTCCATTTGCAGCCTGAGAGGCAATAGTAGATGTCCTTCTGCCACCTGCCGAGTTTGTATCCGAGCTGTAATGGGAGAAATTCGAGTATTTCAACGTTCAGCCGTGTTTATTGTCTGATCTCGAGAGTGAGAACCAGGTCAAATGTATGCTAAACGTCATTAGGCATCCGAAAATCAAATTAATCATTCGGGAAGTTAGGTCGATATTTCTATTTGGTCAGACACTGGAGTAATTTGCATATTTTTTGAAGAAGGCAATTCGGACGTCAGCCGTGAAAATGCAATGCCAAACTACTTCGATACGAGAAATGGAAGCACCAAGCTATGTAATGTAAGGGTAACCTGTGAGAGATTTCGAAATCTCAAACGGCGCACTCACCTCTCCCGTGGCCTAGGCCTAATTACGAAACTAAAGCCATAAATTCAAGAATCGAATAACCAATTAGCCAGAAACGGAGCAAATGGCTCAATTATGTCAAAACCATTTGACGCCATAATTTGTTCGCCCAACTCGCACGATTTCAGGCTAATTGAAGCCGCGCGAAGTGGAATCTTGAATGAGGATAACAAATTCCTACGCTCAGATTTCTGGGAAGCACAAAGGCTTCATTACGATAATCACTTAAGGATCGTGGAGACCTTAACTTTCCCCATTAAAATCAATTCAATTACTCTCATCCCACCATAATTACTTTGAACTCGAGTATTGTGAAGACGAAAAGATGCTAACTAGCTCTGCTGAGCCCCGTTTCAAAAGTTTTGTCTGCGTTTGGCATACGAAGGAATGACTGGCTTCAGTGCGCCAGACGTTTAGCACGTTTCTTCGCAGAACTCTTAAACTGATCGCCAATCGCATGACAGCAGAACAATTTATCTGACTACCACCATTGGCCAGATGAGATAATTGATTTGTGTTGTACTAAACCTTGACCTAACTCCAGGCCACTCAGGCATGCCAGACGTATTTTTATCTAGAATTTCAATGGAGAACACTTGCGTTTCTGCTTTGTGATGGACAGGTCTGGAATTTGAGGTATTTTGTATTCAAAGTGAGTTTCTATTCTCGCACTCGAGCAATGACGATAGACGCTAGAGGATAGTGCCCTGCAAAGAAGCGTAACTTGTTTCTGTTCCTGCAAGCAAGACAAACGCCACAGGCCGACGCCGGATTCGACTACTGGCGAGGTTCGTGGCATTGGGCTGCTAGATCATGCATTATTTACCTGCGCTACGGCACGACACGCTACGCGAAAACCCGCAACTGCGCTTGTGGCTTGAAACTTGTATTCAAGTCTACGCTACAACTACGCTGCAGTTCATTACTTATTCACGTTGTACCTGGAATGATAGCCCACACAAAATAATGCAATATTCATTCATCATATAATACGTGTAAGTGTAATGGAATTCGGTGGACGACATGATGGTCTGAATACGGCGAAGGGGCAAGGCAGAGGAATTGAAATAATTTAAATATGAACTCTTGACCTTCTCTATTTTGATGCGTAGTTTGGAAAAGGACTTCAATTCATCACTGACTGAGTATGGAGGTATTTAACTTCATTTCGGAACGTTTAGCGTAATCGTTTTAAGTTTAAAGTGAAAGGCACCTGCCTTGTTCTGCCCACATAATACATTAAGGCATGAGTTGGGTGCAAAATTAGTTTCTAGTTTCTTTTTTCCTAACCGGCAACCAGGAAAATTTCCACTCTTCTAAACTTTATTGTTTCCATTTCAATTTTAAACTTCCATTATTTTTCTACATCAAGTTGACATGTTCTTCATGATGTTCCAGGTTTTAACTGACGGAATTGTTTAAACAGATTTAAGATATGCTTCACTGCCAAGACTGTCATGTTCGTTGAAGTGAATGCGGTTAAGATCTTTGGAAGAATGAAAGAAACGGGAGGATGGGAGTTTGTCTTCTCAATTCCTGCAGATCGCGGGCCACAGTTCAAAGAACTGATTTCAATATCACTCCACTCGAGATTTCGCCCGAGATTACATCTCTGCTCATATGAACACGATCCTTCGGATTTATTGCCTTTCTAATTCATTGGACAATAGCAAGAACGGCGGTGCAGCGCAAGCATGTTTTTGACCTTAACTGAAACTGACATTTGTCCAGTCCATGCGAATATTCCGCGTCTCGGTTTTGGTTTTTGCATCGTTGCCAAAAAGAAAGAACTTTATTCGAAAGTCGTAAAAACTTGTATGAAGGAGAAAGCCAATGAGGCAACTAATTTCTTATCCAACTCTTTAGCATTATTATTACGATTGTCATGAATGAATGAATATCGTCCCGACCAACTTCTTTTTAAGGGCGGACGCTGCTCGGCTGTCGACTCGATCCCTGTGCAGTAGCAGCCATGCCATTGCCATTGCCATTGCCATTGCCAAGTTCAATATTATTTATATGCGCTATTCGCTGCCTGGCGTAGCGGGCCGGATTGTAAATTCTTGCGGTACATTTCACTCGTCCCGGCCGCGGCCCGAGGAATCTACCTCAATCATGTACGCTCAATCCCAGACACAGACTCCAGAAAGTCGCGCCAGTCACGGCATGTGGCATGATTACTATTGTTCTGTGAATGTGAATAAAACTAAAAAATCCTTCAGCCAAACCCTTTGTCTGTTCTGTACTGTATGGGTTTGACGATTGGTTTGTCCTTACTTGACGCTAGCTGAGTACTGACTGCAGCACCGTAACCGATTTTCGGATTTCTTTTCTGAATGAAGTAGTAGACACAAACTACAAACTGTAAATGAGAATCGGTGCAGTAAAAAGTTGTACGACTCATAAAAACTCTTTTTTGTGAAAATGCCTCCTCGTCTGCAACTGCACCTGACATCACCCAAATTGAAATCATACGAGCGATAACGGAGCCAGAGTCATGATGAACTGAGTGCACAACGCTTTGAGGAATGGGCGATGCGAAGGTTCTAGTCTCTTGTCGTTCCGACTCCGACACGAGTGCCATTAAAGAAGACATTCATTTGCCTGTCGTCTATTCTTCGTCTTTCTTTCCGCTGAAAGAAGTGCCATCATTTCTCGTTGCGCGTCGTGCATGTGAGAGAACGCAGGAAGTCAAGCCAAGATTTTCGCAAGGGAAAGTCACTCTAGAAGAGTCCAGACTCTCAGTCCCAAGACGCAGGACACTCATAATTGAATCTTATTGCTATAAATTATTCAAGTAGTCGAACATTGAGCTTAAATGAAGATTGAATTGAAGAAGGTTGAGGTTAGCCCTGAATATTGCAAACATAATTATGTAAATTGACTCTTGGTTACATTAAACCTGAACGCTTGTATCGTCTTGCATGTTTCCCTTCGGAGTTCTTGACTGTGATGTTTGCTTGCTCTTGTCTTATTCTTAAACTTGTATCGTAAAATGAGCCGCCTGTGCATGCGCCTTGTCGAATTACAGCATTATAATGCAGTGGCACAAAGAGAAATCAATGTGCAAAAGTTTCGAGCACTGGCTCGTAATAAATGCTATTAAGCCCGCGATCGCCGTGATTTGTGGGGTATCATATCGAGAGCGGAGGAAGGAAAGAGGAAATGGACGCAGAAAGTTCTCCGTTTCCATTTCCGTGACAAGCGAGTTCCCGAAACCGATACTCACATGATGCGAACTTTGTGTTCAGATTCATTTGCTGCTACTGCAACTTCAGTTACATAACAAGCACAACTTTCTGTTTTTCTTTGGTGCACAACAAGTATGTGGAGCTGGACTCGAACGTGGATTAATTGCTGATTCTCGTTCTCACTAATTCAAAGTAGAAACAAATCTCTTGCTCTGCTTTGTCCGGCCTTTCGTTGTGAAGTGAAATTCCAAAATTAGCAAATGAAATGGCAGAAACGGCGAGTGAAAATGCAACAAGTAAACGAAAACGAACAAGAGGAAGTTCAACAAGCGAGCCAGACGAGTTCTCAGTCATGTCGGCAAAACCTTTCAAGTCTCAACGCTTGAGAACTATGAGCGAGCATTTGTAAAATATGACGCACTTTACAACAATTCTAAAACTATTACGAATATTGGCGCACATAAATATGAGACACCGGCCCGCCAAGTGCATGACACGAAGACGACGACAGGACCTGCAGGGTAATAATAATAAGCGTCTTGCCAAGTTTTCAAAATGTTGCGGAGCAAGACCGGCAGACTGGCTGATGTGGAATTGAGACATGAATGAATGTGTTCACGAAGACGCAGACGGTGAGTACTACACTTAAAACAATTGCTACTTACAACTACGACGGACTGCGACGCGACTTGTCTTCTGCCTTAGTTTGCCGAAAAGTCTTTCTCGTTATCAATTACAAGTCACAACTGCGTTCTATTTTGCAGCGGAGCCTGGCCAGTCGACCATGCACGGGGAAGCAAAGGAAAGCACGCATCGTGATGCAAGAGAAGCCAGGAAGAAGAGAAAGTAAAGTAAAAGCCACATCAACGTCAACTGGCAAACAAAAGTGCAGTGTTCAAATATTTAGCCTTTTGTAACAAATGGATTAATGCTCAACCACTTGCTCGTCCACTCTTCTCTGCTCTGAGCGCACAAGATCAGAAAATGAAGGCTTCCGATTTAGATACTATTTGTCTACACACTACACGAAATGATACTTGAATTAGAACGCTAACCCGAGCGCAATTTGATGTTATTGCCATTCAATCTTCCCTTCGCTCACTGAAAAAGTGAAAGACGTGATGCAATGAATGCGAATGCGAATTTGTTGTCGATCAGTCGATCGAAAATGAAATACAGCGCACTTCATTGCTGCAATTTCCGAAAAGCGAAAACTGCAAGTTTGCTGGTTGATGACTTTGTGGGAGTTCGTTGTGATGTGGTTGTGGGAGATTGATGATTGTCAGCGAGACGATAGGCTAAGCTATTGTGAATTGACTCAATGCGGTAATGCATCTTGTTTTGTGAATTCTCTCCCGTCAGCGTCGGCAGTCTGCATCCTGCATCACTTAATTCCGTCTGTATTTCGCAATGCCGTCTTCGTAAGTCTCAATATTTGATACAAAGCCATTGCTTTTGCCGTCATGAAGGAACAACATTATGAATTGCAGCGCTATGATCTTCCACCACTGCGTATCTGACATACAAAGCGACGGCGCGCAGCACAGCGCGGCGAAAGAAAGATGAATTCAGTTCACTTCCAGTTCTTTCTTTCCAGTTACTTCCACTTGGCTGAATTTCTTAGATTTAAGACAGAAGTTGGTCTAGCTCATTCGACTGGGATTTGGGACAGAAATGAAGAGAAGCACGCACGGCACGACGACGGCGAAGAGTCTGTGAGCGAGTTAATGTGCAGATTGTACGGCACGGAAGGCGTGACTCGCGACGCAAATACAAAGACAAAAGTGAAAGAAAGAAGAAAGTAAAGAAAGATCTTAAGGAATATTTATATATTGCACAGTTTAGATTTAATTTATGCATATTTTTTTGCCTGCTGTGTCTAGCGACAGCGAGTCTATCTAGTTGGTAGCTGTACGAAAGAAAGTTTATCCTTCTACCTCAAGCGAATCCATTTTTCTAGTAGTGCAGTGCCATAATTTCACAAGTTTGCATAACTTGGCCACGCGTTGGCTGGCTGGCGTGCAGCATGAAGGCGAGACGAGACTGCAGACAGACCGCAGAGAGATCATGATTCGTTACGGAAAAATTAGGAATCTGTGTGCACGCGATATAAATTGAAAAATATCCTCCAGCTATTGTGTACAAAAGTCCACAGCATCATGTTAAGTAAAATTCAATTTCTTCGTAGTCGTTTCTTGCGCAAGTAAAAGCTTTAAACTTTGCACTGCACACGCAGTGATTTACGCTGTTATTCGCTCGTCGAGCAATTTCGTTAGGTTGATAAATTATGCGCTAACACCAACAGGAAATGTATGGCTGGCCAGGACGATACGCTTGTATGGACGAAGTTGGAGCATACAGTATGCCTGAATAGATTATAATTTGTAAACATCTTGAATCAAAGATGAGGTCGAGGTGAATGAAAACCGTGGAACCGTCGTAATTGAAGTGTCCTGTGTCCCCTTTTTGACGTACAACTGAAGTACGTAATTATACAGCCCGTGCTGACCCACCTCCTTGAAGTGACCCAGCCTGGCCAATTTGTCATTCTCAATCAACTTCAAATTAGAAATGTCCACATGACACTTGAACATAATCGATGCTGGACTCACCTGTATTTCCTGGCAGCAAGAGAGAAATCAATTTTGTCTCTGCTCGTGCTCACGCTTGCTCTGGTGGGCGACTCCTTTCTGCTGTTAATTAAAGCAGAAATCTCATCACTGGCGGTGGACGCCGGCCCTGTCGTATCGTCGTGCCCGATGGAGAGCGGGTTCAAATGCTGCAACTCTGAAGGTTTCTCATGGCTCGGATCCTGAGACATAATTCAACACGAATCCGAATCTGAATATTGGCTACATTTTCTCAAGTCGGAGGCGTTGAGATGTTCGCATTTGCGTGAGATTTCACACGTCTTCGATCAGTTCACGCAAGTTTCAGACACTCAGCTGGCCAATGCACAGCAAGACAATGCGAAATAGCGAAATGGTCACAAATCAAGGTACAATTCAATGGAGCAGCAGGCCAACAAGGTTCTTTTAGATTTCGTAATTACAGGTTTGCACGATAATTGCACAGCTTCTGTACGCGTACATACAGTTACGTCTTCTTTTGCACAAACAATCCTCAAAAACGTGAAACAACGTGTAGCGCGCGCTTGGACTGCGAAATTCCAGCACAAACTCGTGCTCTTGCTTCCGCGTGAGCAAGAAGACGGAGCGAAAGTAAAATCAGAGCTCAAGATCTCCAAACAAGTTTGTTTTCCCTCGTTTTACTGTTACTGCTCACCGCTTTCTCTGCATGCCAGCTGCAAGTCTAAGCGTAGTTTCGCTTATGGAGAGCAACGTGCGTGTTTCGGCTCGAGAGCTTGGTGCTTTGGCGTCAGTATTGTTTCGGTTTCAGGCTCGCACTGCCTTCTCATGATCATGGACTCCGGCCTGAGTGCACACAATGCAATAAGAAAGGGTGACAAAACTTTCAACTTACTTTCTCCTGGCAGTTTGTGTGGTTTAGTTTTCCAATAGTATTTTAGCGCTGCAAGACTTGAAAAGTACTGCGTCGCGTCTTGTCGCGTGTCGCCATTTCACTGGTGAGTCTCCCCACTGGTTTCCAAGCCCAAATCCCAGTTGGCAATTATGAGCGTCGTATACGTCAACACGCCAATGCAATGGTCCTTTTGCAGTTCAAAATGTTTTTGATCGTTAAGTGCTCAGCATGAATGTGACATGAGAAAAAGTATTGAAGCGTGGCCGGGCGAGAAAATGATGTGTTAAAAGAACCATATGCCATATGTCGATTAATTGAAAATGAATAAATCGTCAAAATTGTTCTGATATTATAAGAATGCAATGTGAATTCTTCTTGGATGGTTTGCACTGTACAAAAAGTTGTTTATTTAAAAAACTTGACCTTTAGCAGAAAATGGCTGATCAATGTCATCAAAGTGGTTCAAGAGTCATACATAAAAATGAAATACAGGTATTCTATCAGAAATACAGTCAAAATTGAAAAAGTGTACATTTAGACATTAATAACGTAGTTTGGATGTACAACCAGGACCGGATCGTTGTCCACTTCGTATTGACCATGTTCAGTCGACGCAAGTGGAATGATGGCGTTATCCTGTGGCAGTAAAACAATCGTAAAGACACACACTTCGATACTTCGAATGTCACGTCGAAGTCGCAAGCATAATTTTTAATTTTCAGGTGACTCACGTGAAGAATAAGGCGATCAATCACTTTCTCAGTCAAGAGCTTCCTCTCAGCAAGAGCTTCCACGGTTTCAAGTTCATCTTGGACTTCTTGCAAGTACCAGTCAATGATTTCCGACTTACGCAAGCCGTACTCGTCGTTGCCCTCAATTTCCATGAGCTCCTCCTGCCGTCGCATGTGCATTATAATCAGAGTAGACATCGCCTTGTATTCGTCGTATGTCAGTTTCAACTGTTTCTTGCCAGATGGTCTCTGACTTGACGTAGCTTGGCTGCTCGTCTCATCCGCGTCAACACTTCGGACTGACGCAGGCGGTCGGGACGCGGAAGTTTCATCGATGTCTCTACGTCTCTCAGCCGGAAACGGAACACCGTCCTCCTCTATCATTTCCTCAACTTCCATCGCATTTCGAATTTCTGCTTCAGCTGCCTCTTCCTCAAGATTATCCGGTAACGCCTCGTCTTCGTCGAACGAAATATCAGGCTGTTCAACACGGATGATGGACTTGTTGAGTAAACGATATGCTTCTTCGACGTGAGATTTCTCCACCTAAACACAACGGATTAAAATATTAATACCTAATCATTCACATGCCTTGTGAAGCCCGGCCAGGCAACGGCGGCAAGAGACATTGTCCACACACCTTGTCACAGCAATGAAGTCTGGCCATTGCTTCGGCCAGCCGAATCATGCTTTCCAGTTGTCGGACGGTAATTCTCCAGCAAGTTCGTGACGATCCGCCGGTATCTCGTTCCCGGAGTGCTTTGTAGTAAGTTATGAGAAGGTGAGCCGCTTCCTGTAGAACAGAGTAGTAACTTTATACCTAACGAAACTCATTTTACGTTCTCTTGTACTTAGTGGTCGACTAACCTTTCCAATTTTGGGCTTGAACTGTCTAGCAAACATGATATAACGCAGAATTTCTTCACGAGTGTATACTCGGTCAATTGATTCCTCCAAGTGCTCATGCAATTCCACAATTTTTCGAGCAATGGCATAGTCAGTCACCTGAAAAAGTCAACCATCAAGTTCCAGATCCATGTTGATAAGGAGTTAAGACCACGAGTCAATTACCAACCTCGTTGGTGTCGTCAATGAGAATGAAAAACAAATCAAATCGAGACATAATTGGGGCGCCCATGTTAATATTCTGCCTGAGTGATTTGTTACGGTCATAACGGCCCCCCATTGGATTAGCAGCCGCCAAGATCGATGTTCGGGCATTTAAGGTGGCTTTGATTCCAGCCTGACCAAATGGAAATAGTACTTCAAATTTTCATTCCTTGTTTTTCCAATAATTGAATTGATCAATTCACCTTTGTAATGGAAATTGTCTGCTGTTCCATAGCTTCATGAATGGCGACCTGATCCCGAGGGTCCATCTTGTCAAATTCATCAATACAGCAAACTCCGTTATCAGCAAGCATCAATGCTCCCGCTTCAATTACAAACTCGAAGGTTTCTTCGTCCCGTACAACGGCGGCAGTTAAACCTGCTGCACTTGAAGCTTTGCCAGAAGTGTAGACAGCTCTCGGGCTGAAGTCAGACACCTGAGAAATATACCTTGTTTGTTGGAACGCAATGGCCTTCAAACGACTCCTTCAACTCTGGATTTACCTGCTTAAGAAACTGAGATTTTGCCGTACTCGGATCACCAACAATACACACATTGATATCACCACGCAAAGTTGTTTTTTCCATTGTAACTTTTGGAACTCCGCCAAAGAGCATAAGTAGAATGCCCTTCTTCACTTCTTCATTCCCATGGATTGTGGGAAACAGAGAGCTCGTCAAATTAGCGACAAGTTTTTTGTCGTTTGTCATCTCAAAAAGTTTCGTCCACTCGTCTTTTGTCATTTGCTTGGCTAGATTTTCTGGAGTTACTTCTTCCACACTCCAATCACAGCCTGCGAACTAATAAAATCCAACATACTCATAGTTATGGCTAGCAAATCTTTTAATTCGTTCATATATGGAACAAAATACATACCCTCTTATTGGTTGGAGCGATGCTGCAAGCCAAGAAGGCCATGCGATAATGCAATTCTCGAACACCAAGTGCTTTAAGTCCTTGAACTCCTTCACTATCTTCGGAACCTTCAATTCGTGATCTTCCACCTTTCTCAGCCCGAGCGCCAACCAGGTTTAAGGCTCCCACATCGGGCACAACAATTAGAGTTCCAGTGAAGTCACAACGATCGCCGGCTTGAGCAAGTTCAACCCCTTCAGCTCTTACAATAACTTCCAAGCTGTACAAATAAATACATTATTTGCAGTTCTAACCACATAAATGGTGCTTGAAAGTTACCTTCGAGGAATTGCTCCTCTTGGCAGTTCTGCTTGAGTTTCTTGAATCCGTATCTTTTGAAAGTCAACAAACTTTGACTTACTGGTGTCCAGTTTAAATCTCGAACGATTTTGACACTCAGGATTAGAACAAACCGTTGGTTGCGTGTACTAGATTCATGAATTAAACAATAATGGGACAAACGATTAATCCAGATGTCAGACAAGCAGTTTAGAGATATAGAAATAACATATTTGACCTTACCTTAAATTGTTGCCACACGTCTTTAATGACTGCTTGACAATCAAGACATTGAAACGTCCCGGATGTCAATTCAGGATGTACCGGATGAGTTCTAACAACCTACAGTTACAGTAAAGCAACTGTTGAATCCAATATTGATTCTAATTCTAATGTATTCAAAATCCTAATGTTCATTACCTGTCCAGATATTCTCACCAGTGTTCCCACTTTCGCTGTTGACAGCTCACGAACTTTGAGTCTTGTCGGTATTCCGACAAACGCTAAATAGTACTCTTTCTTACGAGCGATGGTATCATCTACAAGGTCAAGGACATAATTTCGAAGTGCACGGCAAAGATGTGGGTAGACACTAGACAAAAAATTATGAAAACTTCAACGCTGCGGTTCCACCCTAGTATTGTAATTGTAAAGATGTCAGTTACCGATAGAACTCTTCAACAATGGTAGTTGCCAACTCTTGCTTATGCAACTCAACATCAGGAAAATGCACAGTAAGAGTATTCCTTTCGGTCTTGATCAAATTACGGGAGTCATCTTGATATTTCGGTTTGCCACTATCATCGTCCCGAAATCTGTCAATAGGTACAAATAGCAAATGTGTTAATGTCAGCATTCCACGGATTCAATTCTGCAGCATGAATTCAGAATCCACTTACTCTTCCAAGAATTCTTGGAACAACTTCTGACAGCGATCTGCTACGATGTCCTTCACCTGCGTTTGTCCAGTTTGAATGTCAGCTACATCCATTTCTTACACGATTACGATGAACGACTTGACCAAAGAATTCCAATAGAGCACGACCTAAGTACGAACTTTAAAATAAAAGAGGTTGTTAAATTCTGCTTAGATAGATACACATTTCGTAATTCAATTCTATCAATAAATAAAGCAAAAGCACGACCACGAAAGTCCAGTTTCTAAACAGCGAAACTTGCGGATTTGCGGCACAAAAGGTTTGCACTTACGCACACTCGAAGTTCCAAGTTTCTGCTCTTTCCACCGATACCGATGTTTCAAACCTGGATATCGGAGAAGGGTTTAATGGGTTTAACCACTGATGCAATCACCACACCAGTTAAAGAAAGACTCTCAGTAGATGCGTGTTTATGAACTCGACTTGACACAATGCACAAGACAAAGAGTGCTTCCCGGCATTGCACCTTAAAAGTAGTTCCCGGTTGTATTTGGTGAGCATGCGAGGTTTTGAGGACTCACGTAGTCAAAGACCAAAACAAAGATGTGCACGAATTCATGATGACGAGATGACGCTGAGTGGTTCTCTGCTAAAGTTCTTAGCAGAATGACAGTTCTTGCCTGGTCAACAGCAGAAGACTGGTAGCCTGCAAAAAAAGTTACGAAAAATGAGTGGGAAAAGAATTTGGCTGGGATGACGTGCAATTGCTGGCAGAACACATGAAACTCGTCTCAATAAAAGTGAAAGCAAGTGAACGACCTGGTCCGCTGGCCTAAGCCCGACTGGATTTCATGCAAAGCACAGTTAAAATTCGTAACAATACCAAAAATGGATCGAACAATTTCTCCAATTACCTGTAACTGTAAGAGTTGAATACGGTAAATTCGTAATTTATTTACCGGCATCAAGCCCAGTGGCAAGCCGCACGCATAAAGAAGAGGCAGGACCGCCGTTAAATCATTCAGGTAAATGCCATTACAAGAAAGATTTCCAGGTAGTTCGTATGTGATATTGTTAGGTTCTCGGATATAAAGTACGTTTGTTTACATATTACACAGGCGCAGATGATTCGAGTTTTGGAATTTTTGAGGAATGCGAACCAAGAGCCACGCGCTGAGAGTGTATGATTGACAAGAACATCAAGGCCTACGATTTTCCCAACTAGATTGTAGACGCAGATCATTGATGAGCCAAGTCCTAACCCTAAGCCTATTATTAATTTATCATACCAGGACACACCGCTCCTCACCGGTCTCAAAGAGAAA
Organism: Mesaphorura yosii; assembly: GCA_009869945.1. NCBI lineage: Eukaryota > Metazoa > Arthropoda > Collembola > Poduromorpha > Tullbergiidae > Mesaphorura > Mesaphorura yosii. Next base: position 152,496 of record WIXG01000115.1, read on the forward strand.
GATGGAGCATGCCCCCAACGTGATGAACCGGACAAAGACAAGTTTTCGAACCCCGTCACTAAATTCAATGATTATAATTCTACTGCTCAGTGCACTATGCATTACGCAGTTCAGTGAAGCCACTTCTAGTGTTAGTAATCGAAACGGTGGTACGAGAACAAGGAACAGTAAATCGAAGCTTGATGAGCTGGCTGACATCAAAGAATGGAAGAAACTTATCAAAACGAAAACTAATGTGCTCGTGCTGTTTATAAGTGAAGGAAGTGGAAGTAATAAGCGGTTTAGTGATACTACGACAATTCTAATCAAAGTTCTAGGGCAAGTAAATGATGCAGTTCGGGGAATCGGCACGGTGGCATTTGTTAATTGCGCAAGTTCAAGGTGAGTGATATCCCAAACCTTACTTGGAAATTGTGGCTATACGCTTTTCATAAATTATCCAACGTCTGTTTTTATGCATCACTCCATTTGCGAATTTCGCACTGCAGAGTAGCATCGGCATGAGACAAGGAAATGGAAGTAAAGTCGCAAGCGCGTGTTATCCTTCAGGAATTTCTCCACGTCGCATCTCATGGAACTGAAACATGGAACTCGTGTTGTTTTCTAAAGCTTGATACCGATTTCTGTATTCGAGTCATTAATTTGTATTTCCCATAATAATTAAAGCAGATTCCATGCGATCTTTGTAATAATGATAGGTTTTGCGTTTTGCTCAGTACTCGAATTCGTACACGCCTGAATTCGCTGTACTCATTTTGAATTTGCTACAGCTAGTTTGCTTCGCTCGGATCTCGTCAGAAGTTCAGCTATGGGTGTGACGCAAAATTGACATGGATTCACCACTTGGCATTTGGCAATAATTCCGTGTGCTGCTCCTGAATCATGTTATTTTGTACTTCTTCGCCGTGAGCGTTTGCCGAGATAAATTCACTCCCGCATGTTTATTTACGGATACAATTTCACTTACTAACGCTTGATTTAGGAGGGAGTGAAATTGAGTTTCCTTAAATTGATTCATTTTCCGTGACTTCTGTCATACTGTCTTCTGTTTAGCCACAAGGGAAAGAGAATTTTCATGGAGAAGGCATAATGCATGCAGACATCACGCGTTTGATAATGTAGATTGAGATATAAGTGAACTGTAAAAATCAAACTGAAAGATCCACCTAGGAAATTTGAATCAATTTTGTTATAGTTGGATTCCAGGAACATCCTGAGGCATCTAGAATCTTAATTTAATTTTTCTGAATGCTGCGCAAGCACTTTCTGACTCCTTTTGATTGAATGAACTTTGATCACGCAATTCAGAGTTCCAGAGATCAACTCGTTCGGATTGCATGCTAAGAAATATGTGCAGGGTAGGAAAATTGCCCGGGGAAGCCTAAAGCTAAAGCAAAACATCGATGAAATATAAACTACTGTTTTTGTTCCTATTTCGCAGTGAAACGAAGAAATTATGCAAGAAGGTAAAAATCAGCGAGAACTCTGGTGCAATCATGAAGCATTATCACAACGGAGAATTCAACAAAGATTATGATCGAGCCGAGAAATTATCATCGTTAGTTAATTTTATGGAGGATCCGACTGGTGACTTGCCGTGGGAAGAAGATGAGAGTGCGTCACACGTACTTCATATTCCAGACATGCAGGTAAACTTGAAGCTTCACTTTATTTACACACGCCTTATAAGCTAAGCTTTGAAGTATAACGATTCGCTTCGATTGAACTTGATTCAAAAATTTGTTCTACGAGATAGTGAAATGTTTGCAACTTCAATAGCTTCATGGCATTTTGTTTTTAAAACCTAAGTAGGCCCAGTTAGGCCCTTTTGTTGACCTGTCGTATTCAGAGTTATGTTGCTGTTTATGTGCGAGTGATTTTATTAGCGAAATTTTCAGAAGAGAGCAAACACACAAGTAAATCAAGCTCTGCGTTTGTGATGGCGAAATTCTACCTTTGAGGTCATGTAGAAAGCGAATGCGCGACCGAAACGGCCTAGGGCATTGTTTCGGTTCATATTACGAGAAGAGACAGAATTTCTAAAGTGCTGATACATAAATTGAATAAATAACATCACAGAAGCAGAAGTCTAGAACTGATTTTACTGTTTTCCCGTTTTTCGCATTATGACATTTATTAATATGTAACTAAATACTAGCATAAGCAGAAATATGCATTCTGCATTCCACTCTTCTTTCGAATGTGCATAGACCGAAAATTTAGAGAGCACTTAGCGGAGCGTTTATGGTTCTTGAACTAATTGAATTTGTTTATTTGCTCAATTTATTCCTCTCGTAGAACGTAAAACGAAGCGATTATTAAGCGTGCAATATAAAATAGGCAAAGGATTAAATGTAAGTGCCACTGCATTTTCATAAACCGTGGCATTCTACTCCAGATAAATTCCAGCAGTGCGTCCTGTCCGATGGCTTGTCGAGCTTCTGGATACCCGATCGCCGACTAGTTTAATTGCAATCAACTTGTACAAATGTATGAGTTCAAAAAGTGAGTTAACCATCCGTGTACAAGTGGCCTCGCGTGAGTTAGACGAAATATAACTTTAACTAATGCGATTATTCAGACTTTTATGACCCTTATGGCTAAAGGTTGGTCCAATTATACAAGGACTGATTCAGTGGTTGTGTCAGATCGTCCTAAGTGTTCCGAAAAACTGCGTTTAAGCTTGCCGCTTGCTAAGATGCGTTTTGATTGTCCAACTGAAATCATAAATTCGTTCTGAACATTTTAGATCTGAAGCAAAACGTTGAAATGATGAATCGTTCGTTTGTTAAATTCTTCAGCCGGAATTTCACAAAGTGGGTGTCCATAAAATAGAATTGTCTGATGTCTGAATTTCTTTGACATTGACATCGCACCATGCACTTAATTAAACTAGTCTCACAGTCTACTGAATCGCTGTCTTTTGATGCACTAATTGATAAAAATTGACCTACGTCATCCTGGCCCTTTGTTAAATGACGGCATGGCTGAGCGTAGCGTAGGCTGAGTTTCAGTTTCTGGGCTTTGGAGCTTCTTACGTTTCATTTCGCTTGCGCCGTTCCATGCCGTGGTTATAAATTTAATTTAAGTAATTAACTTATGGAAGGAAAATTTACTCAGTCGCTTAGTCGCTCGCTCAGCTTGGTAAATGCTACCTTGACTTGGCTTCTCGTGTCAGAGTTCCAGATTTATTGTCTTCCCCTTGAGAATTGACCAGGATTCATGCAGCATGCTCTCTAAAGCTATTCATCGCATTCGCAAACCGGGGTTGCTCATGCTCACTTTTGCCGCTGCAAAATTGCACACTTTACTTCAAGAACGTATACATTATGCAATGAAGAATTACAACAAACTTACAAGCGCTTCTGCACTCGACGGGTGACTGGGTCGTTTGAAGTCGCGATGAGATGATGATGAGATCATTCTCAAAATGGGCTTCAAGGGTAAAGGATGTAATAACAATATAAATGCAATTTGCATTTTTATTATCTCGTCGTATCGCAGACGCTTTGTTTCTTGCAGCCTTCGCTCGTGAGTGCCCTTGCCCTTGTCTTGTTAAAGTCATGTTTAAGAAAGTGAAATCTGCTTTTATTAACCATATTGTATCCGAATGACATATTTACATCATCAGTTAAATGGTGATGAATTGCTGTTTGCTATTCTTACTGCTTATTGCATATTGCTAGCACAGAAGTTGGCAGATTGGCATAATTTGACATGACATGACGCATGACGCGTGGCTATTCTGTTATGATAACTAATGTGTAATAGCTGCAGGCTAGTCTCGACTTATTAAGTCAGAACGTAAATTTAGAACTGTTCAGATTCGGAATTCAGAATTAGGCTGCGGTAAGCGGTAGAGTAAAAAGACTCAAAAGATTGAAGGAAAGAAGCTCTTCGGGTACATTCGTCTCAATGTTTTAATTAATCACTTATGGTAGAAGAAATGTAGAAAATGTGGCTTGAATAAAGATGAAATTACTGTACAAGTAAACTACTTGAGGTCAGGCTCAGAATTACAATTTACATGATGGTACATTTTCCACCGCAGCATCCTTTCTTTCCCGAGGTGCTTGTTGTCTTCACTTCTTCCGTGCCATCTGAATATCCAATCACTGTCGTTGTTTCTGTTGTTGTCTTGCCCTGTGCATGGAATGCCATCAATGATTTATGAACTTTTGCAATATAAATTAAAAAAGTTTGGGAATTTCGGGGCCCGCGTCTGTCGTGGCTAATTTAATTTCGTACTTACGTTAACTGTCTTGGAGTTTGACGTCGTCTTCTTGTACGTAATCACTCGATTCTCGTTAGCCATCGTGCCGGAACTGGGAATTCTGCGATTCTGTGATCCGGAAGTAAACTCAGAAAGAGTGCAATGCAAAACTGAATGAATACTGAACTGAATAAGATTCAAATGCCAACTGTTTGCCTGTTTTGATCATTCATGCGTGCCAAAGATAAGATCGGATCTCTCCTATTTTTCTAGGTACTTCACTCATTGCAGAATGCAGATTGTGGTAAACAAATACCATCACATCACATTTGCGACGCGTAGTCGCGTTGCTATTTCTGACAGAGTCATACGCCAAAGCCAAGCAAATAAGTGTTTATCGCTGCTAGAAGCTTAGAGCAAGACATGATCTCACATCTCAACATCGTGTCCTGCCCATGTTCACGTTCATGACTTTAACCTTACCTTTCAGTAGTGTAGTCATTCATTGTACATTCTCGGTGATTTGTGTTTGTTTTTATAATGTGCAAATACCTGTGAGATAGCCGACTGTATGTCCATATTACACGTGCGTATGGCTGTATAGAGAATTAATATGCCAAGCCGCCAAGTGTAATAAAAACGAAGGTGAGGTGGTGGTACCTATGCGAATGCGAATATGAACAATTGTTACATTGTAGCACTAAAACAAGGAAATAGCCATATTTGTCATACTGAATTATGCAAAGGCGAGTGGGCCGGGGCGAGGGTCTGACTCGTCTGACCTGGCCCGAATACGCTTGCTGGAATGGAATGATGTGACGCAACACTAAATCTCTGAAACACAAAAATATTCAATTAGATATCAAATTGATTTCGCAGCTCGGGCCGTCGCCGGGCTAACCACGGAATTAAAATAGGGAAAATCTTACATTGGTGTACACATTCGACTTGTACTGAGTTTCGACGCTGGTTTCAGCGTTTGCGTCGATTCTTGCAACGTTAAGTCTTAATTGTGCCAATAAGACGCGTTATTAATTTCATACACTCATTAAAATGCGCAAAGTGCTTTTAATATCACTTTAATTAACACCATCGTGTTGGAAATACTGGAAATTTCTGCCGTGCGCAGAAGTTAATTGCCAAGATCATTTCATTATCATTCATCCTTTATTGCTTTAAGATGAGGCAAGCGAAACCTCAAGTATCTGCCATCGAACTCGGCTCTCAAATTTCGAATATGACCCGTAGTAATGATGCTGCGTATTCATTTACAACTCTCATTACTCCTTTGCTTTTGCTAAGCCTGAATTTTGAATCATTCGTGCATAATTACGACCCACACAGAAAATCTTCTTTGCACCAAAATAGTGAGTAATGTTGAATCATTTATTATGAACTAAATACCAGGAAAGAGGCAGGGCTGTGGTATATTTTGCTATTTGCTCTTTGTCTATGCACAATAATATGCTAATAAAATATATTCTCGAAACTCTATTCTACAGCGAGAGCTTTGGCCGTGGCAAATTCTTTAGTGAAACCCAAGCAAATATGCCGAGTCTAAAATGGGTCATGCATGCGTGTATTTGTGTTGTGGCCAAACTGACTTCTAAACTTCTAACGACTTTGTTCGTTGCCAATGCGCTGCTGCAGTTACATTCGACTACTCACATGTGACATGTTCTCGTTAGTATCATCTTCCTCATTGCCTTAATTTCTCCAAGTCCGAGTTTCATGCAAGCTGCATGCATTGAGCTTGAATTCGTATTTATATTATGCTTAACCAGATAAATATTGATAATGATATGACAGTCGTTGTGGAATATGTGAGCATTTATTACCAGAGGATGTTGCTTTCTTTCCTCGTACGGAAGGAAAGCAGTCTACGTAGTATTTCACACTTGAAACGCTGAAGTTGAAGTTCACTGCGAACACGTCCAGTTTCATTCAATTTGCATATTTTTCTTTGAATGAAATGACTGACTGCTCCTTTTCGAGCTTCAAAAGAAACGATCACTTTGTCTTTACTTTGAAACTCCAGCCTGCGTAGCACCTTTTCAAGGCTAACTTTGAATTTATAATTGAATCAAATGAAACACAGCAATGTGCAATAAATTCTACCATTTTCACGTTTTGTTTTGCATTTCAGACACTGCAAAAGACAATCAAGAAAGAAAGCGGACGTGGAATGATGGTGATGTTTTATGCTCCTTGGTGTGGGTTCTGCAAGAAGATGAAGCCAGACTATGCCGCGCTAGCAGAAGAACTAGGAGAGGAGGGAGTCATTGCAGCCATGGATGTTAACCGCCCCGAAAATAATGCTGTCCGACAAAAGTACAATATCACAGGATTCCCAACATTATTGTATTTCAGGTAACTTAACTCATGCAGTGGTAACAGTTAAATTAATCAAAGAAATCGAAAAACTTTGTGTAAAATAGGAATGAATTTAAAGACAAGAAAGTAATTAACCTATATAATGTTTTTCATAAGGCCTGGTTTCAACGTCAGCCTTCAGTCTTTCTGTGTGCCTTTGTCGCTGTTAAGGCAGTGCTTTACTTTTCTTGTTCCCTATCACCTTCACCTTCGGTTGGCTGAGCCAAGTCGGACACACTTCCGCAAGTGCTCGCATCGAACGTTATGGATAACCTTGATCGGTAGTTTTCCAGCTCAATGCGATAAGCGTCGCAAATCATGTTCACGATCGCTGTGCGGTCTTCCTTGCAAGAGTCAGTGCGCACCTTTCCAGTCGGATCGCCAATTTTTTTTCTAAATATGTAGATGAATTACAATAACTATGGACGTTCTAACCACCTATCAGGTACTGAATTGTCTCGACTTACGATGGTGCTGCTTGACAGTCTGCTGCAGCCATAGCCAATTTCTCAACTCCAGAAAACAATTCTGGGCAGTTGCAAACGTAGCGGTTGTCATTTCCGACACCCGCCACGCGATCCAAGAAGCGCAAATGAATTTGCAGTGCGTCGTCCATTTTCATCATTAGGAAGCGGTAATTCTTGGCCATTTCCTCAAAATGACGCAGATATTTCTTCACATCGTTCATAGTTTCTTCCGTGTTCTGGCGAACTGCTTCGTTCTTGTGATCAATGGCATTCGGACCTGATACTCAAGCCATTCAAGTTGAAGTGGGCTCGAGTCCATTAAAATGGGGCGAACTTACTTTTAATAGCAGCGTTCAAATCATCAAGTGCTGCATCGTAAAGGTTCCGAGCCCTTTGCTTGTACACGATGTCTCGTGAATCTTGAAAATTGCAGTGGCGCTCCAGCTTCATGGCCAGTTGAATGTTTCTGTGAGCCATCTGAAAGTAGGCATCATGAAAGTATTTCTTCATATTTGAAATGCCAACGGTTAAGCCAGGAAACCGAAATCCATTATATCACGATATTTTAAAGTTAAAAGTGACTAACCGCTTTGAGAAAGCATGGATCGGTTGCACGTTGGTACATTTTAAAATTTCTTCCGAGATAAGTCTTCAAGCAGAAAGGTGCGATACAAATGCAAATGGTACAAATCCCAGACTAATGAGACTTGAACTGTGAAATCAGAATCGAGTTAAGCTGATTACAAGTTGTGATACGACCTCACCACTGCGAAATATAAAATGCAAGTGAACTTGTAACTGTTGATTGTTACTAGCGTTGAAAAATATTATGCCCGTTCAATTTCATCGAGAAAATCAAAAGTATCAACCATGACATTCGCGAAATCACCAGCCTCTTCCTTGCCATAAAAATATTATTATGAAAACAGTTTTATGTCAGATCACCAGCCGTCGATGTTTCGCCCTAAATACATTAATGAAAGACGGAATCCAATTACAAAGAATTTTATGTTCTCTTCAATTTGCATTTCGTTTCGGGGCTGCTTCATTGTTCTAGAAGGTTTGCCACAAGCTGACTGTTGACTTGCAGGTGGCTCGGTTCTTACGTCAGCGAATATCCGCTTGCGGAAAAGTTTAAAGGGCTGCTGACCTTCCGAATGGGTAGATTCCAGTGGCTTCAATTCATTTGATTATTGACTACCTCCTGAAACTGTTGAGACTGAAATTATGTGGATGAAAAGTATGGCTTTAATGTTATGAAGGGAATATTGCTGCCAATTGTAAAGGGGCAAGCCCAGATTCTAGAAACCACCGCCTACGCTTCACTTATTGAGTTACGTTACACGTGGATCGTGCAGAAACAATAAACGTATTTTGCTTGACTAATTCAGAACTTGTTGAGTAGGATTTCAGATCCGTCAGTCCGCCATGCATTCTCATTAATTAGACGACAATGACTTTTGTTTTGCTTGAACTTTGTGCTACGCTTTCCTAGCATCCTCCATTTATAAATAGTTTATAATATACATAATTGTTTGAATTTTAAGCTCGGACTTTTACTTCTCTGGCTTTCACCAGACTCTATACTTGTGTATTCTAGTGAGGCACTTCATTCATTTGGAGCGTGAATAAGTCGTTCCATTCCAATTTAGATCATTTTGTGCTGATTGGTATTTGGTCTTTGAAATGTGTACAGAAATGGCGCATTGAAGTCTCATTACGAAGGCGAGAATAACAAGGCTGCGTTGCTGGCGTTCATGCGAAATCCTGACGCACCTCCCGTCGAGAAGCCGAAGGAAATTGACTGGGCGGACGAGCCGGACAGCAAGGACGTGGTTCATCTGACTTCGGGAACTTTCCACTCGACATTGAAAGTAAGTTGGCAAGACGGCCATAGGCGGCGAGCCTCGTGTGTGTGTACATGTCGTATGTAGCAAAGTTTTCCTAGAAGGGACACGATAAACCAAACATTTTTATTACTATTGCTGAAGTAAATTACAACTAATTGCATTTAATTTTTAGCAACATAAGTCTGCGCTCGTGATGTTCTATGCACCATGTAAGTCGTGTACTTGTGGTCTGGCCTGAATGTCTGAATTCCAGGCCGAACCGGTTATGCTTTGATATCCGACGTTTTATTTCTGTAATTTGGAATATTATAGGGTGTGGACACTGCAAGCGAATGAAGCCAACCTACGCTTCAGCTGCGACCAGATTGAAAACGCTGGAGGTAAGAGCACGGCTGTAAAAGCCATGACGTACAACACACGAATGCACTCAATATGGAGAAATATGCTCTCATTCAAGTGCATTTCTGCGATAAATTAGTTTTTTGCAATTTTTACGATTTGTTTCATAAAATCGAGAAAGATTGGGATTGAGGTTATGAGGATGACTCATGACTCATGACGTGGTAACTTTGATGATGATTAAAGACATTTGTGACCATGAAACCATGATTTACGATTTACGCCCTTCGTTCCAGATTGACGGCATTTTGGCGGCCGTGGACGCTACGAAAGAGCCCAGCATCGCAAAGGAGTTCAGCATAAATGGCTATCCCACCGTGAAACACTTCAAGGACGGTGAATTTAACTTTGATGTGAACCTCAGAGAAGAGGAACCGATTATCGAGTTCATGAAGAATCCCACCGAACCGCCTCCGCCACCACCACCTGAAAAATCCTGGAGTGAGGAAGAATCGGCCGTTGTTCATTTGGATGAAGAGAATTTCAAATCCATACTAAAACGAAAGAAGCACGCTCTGGTCATGTTCTATGCACCATGTAAGCTAAACGCAATTCATTTCTACTAATTGTATGAGGTAGCCTTTGATGTGCTAATGGAAATTATGCAACAATTAATTTAATAATCGTATTCACTTCAAAATGTCGTGTCGTGAAAGTTTGTTTCGGTACACTTTCCTGCTAAAACTTTATTCGGTGGCCGCATGCTTTGGGAAATTATAACACATTGCTTAACGTTTACTCTTTACCCTCTCTCTACCACACATTAAATGAATATCACCAAAGCTAAAGCTTGTCTTGTTTATGAAGTTATCTGACTTCTGCGTTCAATTCTCCCCATTTGGCACGGCTTTGTTTCACGGCTAAAATTAGCTTCTAATAAAATGCCACGACGAGTAGTTTAGCTGAGCGCGGCTGGCTTCAGCTTAATGAATGAGTAACTGAGAATGAGATCGCAATATCGCAATCGTGCATCACGACGCGGCACGACAGGTGATGCCGATGCCGACTAATGATTAATCCTACTCTCAGCTAAGCGCTAACTTGTGCCTTATCATTATTGCCATTGCAGGGTGTGGTCACTGTAAACAAACGAAACCCGAGTTCACAGCTGCCGCGGAAGAGTTGAAGGACGATCCGAAAATTCTCTTCGGGGCTGTCGACTGTACGGCGCCAAATAATGAGAAGCTCTGTTCCAAGTATAATGTCCAAGGATTTCCAACAATCAAGCATTTCTACTATTATGACAAAGAGGAGCCGACCACGTACGACGGTGGCAGAACGGTAAGGAAAGAAAGTGACTTCCGACGTGTGCCAATGTCAGGCTTCGGAATTTTATGGCGTGTGTCTCCTCAGCAACTAAATTAAGGCGCACGATTTATTGCCGAATTCCTCGAATTACGAACAGCATCGAGTTATTTGGGACAATGTATAGGAATTTTTATTAGTTTTGGTCCGCGGCCGCCTTGTATGTGTAAACCTTCCTTCAGTTTGAACTTTGGTCAAAGTTGCACTTACGTTTGTTCCTTTCTCGTTAAATTTATCTCCATCTTCAAATTCAATCACTCCGGACCTGACGCCATGCTTCCTTTCGGTATGCTCATCCGTTTCTTCGGAATCTTCGTAAGTTTCACTTCCCACTGACGCAATCTTATTTTGACTTTCCATCCGTGAGAGGTTACATCACGAAGGCGGTCTGTTTAATGGATTAACGAAATAAAGGTTTATTAGGGCGCACTGTGTAGGTTTTAGTTGCAGGTTGCTTTCCCGAATTTTCCAAAAGATTTCAGTAGCCAGTAGCGAGCAACCTGGCAGCGCGGTTGGTCTACTAGAACGGTACCTCAGTTAAGGTTAGTTTATGGTTCACTATTACTTTAATAATGATATTACGAACTACGACAGGGTACGACCACCAGTGAAAGAATTGGCTTTGATGCCTAACAAGATTAGTCCAAATTGAAATGAAAAGCAGGACTATTGGTCCTTTACTCTGACGATGCTCTGGAATACGACATTGGCATTCTTCGGACTGTCATTTCAAGTTTATTTCAATTCAACCTGCGAAGCGCAGTAGTTTTCGTAGAAAGGGGAAGATTTTATTAGATCAGGCTTTGAGATATTTGAGAAGTGGAAGCAGAAACTGAAGGTCATCTTCATCAAATATTCATTACTGGGAAAAGCCATCTTGAGTCTTTCATTCTGATCCTATTAGTCCTTGGGTCAACATATCCATTAAGAAAATATCACTGCACTACTGCGTTCTAAAAAGGGCTCAAATTCATTTAGCGAGAGAACTTATGGCAGAAGTTTATTAGAGAGCGCGCGTGCCAGTTGGGTGAGTTCCTAAGGGCAATGCTCACGCGTCGCTAATTATTTTGTCCTATTTAGACAACTAAACATAATACTAATTGAACGTAACATAACATAACATGATGTTGACAATAATTTCCCACAGATTTCCGAGCTAATTTGAGCGATTTAACATTTCGTTTTCTTTCATGCTATTTTTGGAACTCGGCGACCCGTCAATACTTCGTGACTCTACTTGGATTGTAAACAACGCAAATCTCTTTCTCTTGGTCGTGCTCGGGCACGAAATGCGGCTGTTCAAACGCAAACCGAGCAGAAGCAAGACCTGAGCAATGAAGTCACTACAAACCCAAGCGAAAGTGGTCGACGTATGTATACTGATTGGGATGGTCTTCCAGGATCAGAGCACATTCACAAGCTGACCGATGAGAACTTGACCGAATTTCTCAAGTCCAGAGAAGCTGTTCTGCTCATGTTTTATGCTCCATGTAAGTAAACTTGGCTTAATATCAGATGACATGACATGTTACTTGTGACCATCTCAAAATTATGTGCCCGGGCTATTTTTTCAGGGTGTGGACACTGCAAGGCTATGAAGCCAGATTTCGCTCGAGCAGCCGCTTCCTTGGCTCACGATGAATCGTCTGGAGTTTTGGCTGCAATTGACTGCGTTCAGTATCCTCGAGTGAGTGATTGCTTCACGTCATGCCTTTCTGATTAGTACTGACTAGTCTTCGGTGTCGCTACTTATCCGCCTACTGCCTTTCCTTTGCAGGTCATGGAACGCCATCAGATTCAAGGCTATCCTACCATCAAGTATTACCGTCATGGAACATTCGTCGGTGAATACAGTCGTCAGCGTCGCGCCGGAGATTTCATCGCTTTCATGCAACGCCTGCCAAAAACACGTGATGAACTTTAACCGTCCAGCCTTCAACTTCTGACCTGGCCGCAGGACATACTTAATTTCTTCCATACTAACCTCAAACCGCTTTTAACAAAATTTTATAGATCTTATGTGCTTTTCTACTTTTATAATAACGAGCTAACTCGCTATGCGAGTGCCCCATATTTCAACATGGTACTAAAATTGTAATACTCGCAAATGAGTGAAATGAGGGATTAATAAACGAAATGGCAAACATTATCAATTTCGTATTCTGCAGAATGCCATTGATTCTCAAGCATAACAACCTGTGGGACGTGGGAAAGGAAAACAACCAGTTGCTCGTTGTTCTTGAGCCGCACCGCGCCACGGAGGTGAACGCAGCGCAGTGAAGTACGAAAACTCACGCGAGGCCAAGCTGTTGCTTGACGTTTTGTACGAGTCTCCGGGGAAAGTTCTCCACGAAAAGAGAAAGATTACAGCTACGGTTACGGCCTTCCTGTCATTCATTCCATTCCATGCACTCGTAATACTCGTACGCGCTCGGTGTTCTTTCCCGGTCTTGCTTCTTGCGCAACCAACAGTAGTAATACTAGTAATCTAATCCAGACTAATTGCTGTAAAATGTCAATCCCGCAAAGCGAAAAGACCATGCCATCAATTCACTAAAGGAAATGATACCACCGAGACTTTACTTAATGACATTTAATGAGAGGGAAGACAACTGCCACTCGCTGCCACCGTGAAATGGCGTTGATACGTGTACTTTGAGACAAATGACAATGACTACGAAGCTGGTTTAACTTTCTCTATATGTGGAAGGATAGCATGAGCAATGAACAGCCTTCAAAATGGAAAAAAGTCGCGAATCAACACAAGCAACGTAAGAGATCTGCATAATGAAGTATTTTGGTTTTAACCATGATTCGAATGAATTATCGACCTTCAACTTTTGTTTACTGAATAATCTCGTGATTTCTGACGAACCAGTCATTTGAGTCATGTCTGGCGAAGCAATTATGTAAGCATTAATTTGTCCATCACGATTCAGAATTCACTATTTTAATGATGCAATAACCGATTCAGTTTCACGTTTCATGGTTTTCTGCCGTACCGCAATAAGTTGGCAGTGTAAATTCTTTCGGATATTCGGATTCGATATCATGATCGCAATTCTTCACACGCAGGCGGACAGCAATCAGCAGACACACAGTAAACTCGACTGCCGTTAATGTGCAACATGATAACAACAAAATAATTTGGGTTGATTTATTCAAATATGAATTATTACATTTTTTCATGAAACAAAGCGTGTACGTGTATTGTAAATGTAGGAAATGATTGTGTGTGGTTGTGGTGTTCTGTTCGTGGTTCTCGTCATTTACATTCTATATGCACATGCCTTGTGTATTGTATTTTGTAGATCAGTTTATGACTTTGTGGTCTATAAATATTTAATATTCCTGAATATAATCTTGACTAGGATAGGTGGGAATGGAATCGGGAACTAGAAAGCTATAAATGCTCAATCTAAATAACATGCATGCTATATCACATATTACAACCTCATTCGTCCATTTTTAGTACCAACGGGCCAGAGTCAGAAAGATTTGAAATCACAGCTGAACAAGTTAGAACTTTCAAAATGAATAATTGTGGCCGGTCATATTACATGCACAGAGCATTCCGCAAGATTCCAGGGTTGCAGAAGGACAGAAAGCGAAGTAAGAAACAGATTCTTGAACTTAAACAGTTGCCTTCATGACTCTAAAATATCACCAACTCACCTAATACTTAAAGCATTAACAACATTAACACTATGCCAGAAAATCCAGTTCTACTTACACTTGTGCATGAAACGGAAGCGTGATGGTGGAAGGTGACGCATAAAATTAGTCAAGTTCTGACGGCATTCATTCAGGAACAAAAATAGCCTACACAGCAATAAAGATAGCTTATCAATTCTTGATTCATAGAACCAATTCCAACGGTCAGGTATTTTGTTACAGCTATGATGTAATTATTGAGACTAGAATTTAGCACTGTCCATCGTTCAGCTCAGCAACTCAGCGCCCGTTTCTACTCAGCACCCTGAAATGGAAGAATGACTTAGAATAGAATTTCTATTAGACTCGGGAGCATATCGTACCTTGTTGAGCCCGCCGGCTTGGCTGCTCATCGACGCCTCAGCCATTTTCGGTTCAAAGAAACGCTGTGGTTGAAACTGCATGCTGACTGGCTCGGGCTGATCTTGAAACTGGCCCATATCTGCCTCCGCACTTCGTTTGCCAAATCTTAGCCTTAGAGTATTCGACCGCTGGGATTTCCTCATCATCTGATGGTTGGGGTTTGTCCGGTACATGTACGCACGGGGAACCATCGGTGCTGTTAGACCGCCTTGTCGTTCTAATTCTGCTAGAATTTCTCGCATGCCTGCGGAGAAAAAGGACAAGGGAATGTGTTACTCGGTTTTATCATGAGCCTATGAAGCCAATTCGCAGTATCCGATTTTAATTTTACAACAAGAAGGCGACATATTTCTAATTATCTTAGTGCTTAAAGCTTGACGAGCCTCAGCTTTGGGTCAATGGTATTAATTTTCGTAAGTGCATTGCGAGGTGTATATTTTGACACGATGGCGATGATGGCTGCATTCGAGTAAATTCTTTCTCAGATGAAAGGTTCAGAAGTCATAATCTCATGATGCTGATGGAGAACTGGAACGACAAAGAAGTCAAAGACAGCGAATTTCGTAAAGAAGAAAAGAAAACGAGGAAGCAGAAAAATAATTACGAAGAAAGTAAAAAATGACAGGTTATGCTTGACAGACATTTTAATGCATGGTGCATGTAATTTTGACATTAAGACAAGTGCCAACGAAGTGAAACGCAAAAGGCACTGACAACGTCAACGAATCTATTATCTGAACGATCTAAATGACAAATTAAAAATTCAAAGTTGTGGCCGCATATCCTACGTGATCCCATTTCATTATGTTAATGAGGTAGTCGGGTTTAAAGCGATATTTCACTGTGCGCGTGTGCTACGAGCCGCTGAAACGCGATACTCACTTTTCACTAATATATTATTGAATTTCGTCAGAGGCGGCCGTAAACGTTGCGGTGCGACACACCCTTTGATCGATGACGACAATACTTGTCAAATCTAATCTCGATCCGTCTTAAACAAAGACAAAACGCTCTTCCTTTCTGCTGTTTTCTGATGGTCGTCGTAGTATGCTTCCTAAATGCCAAGCGACGTGGGTGTCTTGTGACTAGTACAAAATCGGTCGAACAAACTTAAATTGGGTGCAATTACAACTATACAATGCGATAATTGTATGTTGTAATTTCAATTTCCAATGCAGTGCATGCCAATTTACATCTTAACGGTACCGTCTCTTTGCTCGAAACTGCACATTACGTCAATTCAGCACAGGAATTGCTGTCGTCGTTTCCAGAAAACTGTGCGACAAGTCTATTAAGGTTAAGGAATATTGACCTACACGTGGAAATGCCTTGCGAAATGCGAAATACGTTGACCATACTTTACTTTCTTTGCTCTGCTCTATTTTGCTTAGTTGAACTTAGCATGTTGTGCCCGGTTTTCCTGTGTACTTTTCTATTTATAATTAAGATTGAACTAGATTGAGTTTACATTTTGAAATAATGCAAGCGAAAGCGTCAACTGCGATGTTTACTCGTTCGCTACTCGCTTTCTTATTTTTTGTCGTCATTCGACGATACTGAGACTCCTTTTTCCATGTATCATATTAGAAATTGTTTATGCAACTTGCAATTACGTCCACTTAGCCTGGGGGAATTTGAGACGTATGCGATGCAATGCATCAATATTTCCATATACGCTTTGCGCTGAGCGAATAGAGAAAGTTTCGGGAAAAGCCTTCGCCTTAGCCTGAACTCGACCCGTAACTATAATTTTAGATGCAAATGAAAGCTGACCTTGGTCATGTTGCTCGTAATCTTCTGGCACCGGGTAGGCGACGGTGAGCTGACAGACAACCAAAATTACGCACGAAAAGCACACAATTGCCTGCACTGACAAAGATGATTTCCACTCCATTGCAAGTTTTGTGAGAAAATATTGAATGGGTTAACTAAATTTTAGGTAAAAATGTAGTACAGTTTTGTGCTTCAATAGGGCGTACGCGTCTATTATCAACAAACCAGCAGTCTATAATTTGCGAGTGGTGCGTTGTTGCGCTGGGGACTGTGAAGCACTGATTAAGAGGGAAGTTGAGAACTGTAGCGCATTTTATTGTGTTGGCTGCTGCTTCTCGGCTTGGCGTGGCGTCAGGTCTGCTTTCCCCGTCCCAAGCTGCGAGTGCTTTCTTTCTCTTTCTCCCTTTGCCCAAGACTTGCGTTATTCTTTGTGTGTGCTTATGCTTAGCAGCGTACAAGTAACCTACCTCTGCGATGACGAACCAACAAGCGACCGCCGCCACCGCACCATGAGTAGGTGGATGAAACATTTTGAACGCGGAAAGCACTTTATGCAAGTTGTTTCTTCTCGTAGTTGTAACGGTGGTCGAAATATTAGGTTATGCAATCTCAAGTTACCTGTTTACCCCAGACCGGCCACAATTGTTTGCATGTCAGCTTTGTTTTAAGCATTAAAACGGTTCAGCTGCAGCATCTTCGTGCATATCGAAACGTAATCTGGTTTATTCACCGAAGAGGACAAAATGAGACTTTATTCAAGCATATCTGTACTCAAGACTTTGACTTTGGACTTTGGACTCCAAAGGAACTTCTCTCTTCACGAAACAATGGCCAAATATGTAACGCCAGATTATTCCGGATTCGTCTTGGTTGCTTGCGCAAATGTAGAGAAGGCGAATAATGCATGAATCATGTCAGTACAGCAAATTACACGGATGAACCATTAACCCATATGAGAATCGAACGACCGGCATGCGTCACCTTTCCAGGTTTCATTCTTTCCTTGCTTGACAACAGGTGCTTTCGCTCGTACCGAAAATATCTTCACACATGAATTATTATTGAAACGCGGAACACAATGGAACGACAAAACCTGGGTGACTAGTGACCTTTCGCCTTTCATTGTGCAAATACGCACTTAATCAGTTTAATTCCTTCGCGAAGAGGAAAAAAACGAACAAATCGACTATTTTCGTATTTTCGTTTCGGACTTATGACAAGAATCAATCATTTCAATTTTACTAATGAAGCCAGGCGCGATTTATTGCTGTCACATTGTCCAATTCGTCCAAATTGATGCGTAGGGCTAAATTATCTCGAGGAGTATCGCCAAAATTGGCATTGGCTTTTCCACGAAGCTTTTCTTGAGGTCTTTACAAAATGAAGCAAAATGTGTTTCGTTTATGTGATGAGTTGCGTCGAATTTAGCGACACGTGTACAACGTGAACAAGTTTCACAAACACTTCACGAAACCAGAAGGGCTTAGGGTCAGGCACCGCAATTTGACTATTCCGACAGTATTTCACGGAATTTTAATTTGATAGGCTTAAGAATCTGAATTCCCGGTTGACTTAACCCGGAAATTAACAGCGTGGTTCCAGACAAATGTGACTGCCTAGAAACAGACAGTTTGAACAAAACTACAGAAAATTGGCGTTTGTTGCAATTTTTGTAAACTCATGAAGGGAATACAAATACTACACAGCAGTGCCCTTCCATGAATAATTGACTATGTATTTATCATGAAGCAATTTATTTTAGTTTACAGGCTTTGACATTTTGCCGTTCCCAAAGTATAGCGTATAGAGTGAGCTATCAACTTTCGACTTGTAAATTAATTCTGACTCACTTCTGATGTTGCAAATTGTGGCAGAGCCCAAAGCTGTGAATCGCTTTTGTCTTGTCAGTCTGGAAATTGGAACTGGACCATTCTATTCGCTTCCATAATTACAACATGCAGGGTGTAGGCGGGTGGTGGATTATTGTAATGCTGTTACAAAACTAATCTTTCGGTAATCCGATCATACGCTTCGCTCACCGTGCTCGCTTACTAGCGTTTGATCGTTTCAATGGTAGTACCAATCAATTTAAACTGAACTCTCCGTAATTCGTCGTAATATGAGATTTTATATTTCCTACCAAATTTAAACGAAAGTGATGTGGAATTAATTGTTTATTACGCCGCGGGTAAACAAAAAGTTAAAGTAGGAGCGCCACGACTGGATTCACAGAATCCGGGGAATTTATTGGCAAGCCGCAGGTGCGGGTAAATCGAGAATCGAGTAGGAGGAAAGCTGAAGGTAGAAGGAACACTATTATCTTTCATTCTTTTCGTTGTAACATTTCATTTCGTTTGCTAAGTATTTTGTGCTAACAATATTTGCCCTTTATTAAGGAATTATTTTTATGGGTGCCACCACCTGAGTAACTTTCTTCTGAAAACAACTGCACAGAGATCAACATCAAATCATCTTCAACAAAGGCAATCGTTAGACTATCCAATTATCGGTCATTATAATTTGACATTTGCTGGTGACGCGGACGAGATCAAATGAAGCCCCGACCTTGTAGAACATGTTATGAATAGACGAATACACCTCCTCACCCTCTCATCCATAAGCTATCTGAACTCGAATGCTTGTCGCGGCTGTCTGAAATTACAATTAAGTCAGCATGCAGCAATTTGGAAGGTCAGCCATTAAATTTTGGAATGGGCTGCCCGTCTAGCCTTCCAGCATGACCTACGCTTACGCACTGGTCGCTTTTCGCTCGCTCAGCGAATTTCTTTAAACTTCCATCATTTATAATTTGCCATTTAATCATGCAGCCTATTACTTATTTCGCTTAATTCGTCCAGCGTGCAATTACACTGTGGTCTTTTCGAGACTAATTCTCGCGGTCAGTTTCTTCACCACCTGTGGACATCTTTTCCGTTGAGTGCGACCTATGGTGCTGAATGTTCAGGAAACAATCTTGAAGAGCACCGCATTTCAAGGTTTGGTCGTCAGACTGTTTTTACAGTGGTGCTTGAGTGTGTGTGGGTGGAACGTGTGGCTGAACTCCAGTTGATTAACTGCGGTGTTGCGTGAGCATAAAGCGGAAACTTTCCAGTCACTGGTGCATTTCGGGTAAATAGCCTGAGGTGCGAAACGTAGACTACGCTACTCGACTATTCTAGTAGCATAGTACTAGATTGGATTACGCAATGCAAGGGCACAAAAGGAAATGGTAACAGGAAACCACTTAACTCAAGTATCAGCGATTCATTCATGTAATCTAATGTGATGTGATGTAAATTCATTCATTCTCAATTGGCTCATTTCCACAGGTATATTTTCATTAGAGTAGTTCATTACACAATTTCATGTCCGACCTTAACCTCTTTCCCCCCAATTCCAATAAAATGTATCAGTCTACTGTCTCGTAAAACGGGCTTCACTTTTTCCTGGTGCGTGCGTTAGAAACGACTACTTTCAATTACTGACTTTATTGAAATCACAAAATCAGGCATGAAACTAGGCGCTAAGGCTGAAAGGGGAAGTACATTCCAGATTTTCGTTGGAACTGGCACAAATGAGAACGGAACTTAATGAACTACGGCCTCATTCTTTTTCCCATTGGTAGAACTAACTTTTTCTGTTAAACGACCATGTTGGATAATTTCATATGTCAAAACCTGGGTTTATTATATTGATTCTTTTCTCAATACTCCGAAAGCTAAAATAAAAGCTGTCCGCCTCCGACACACTTCGCATGCAAATAAAGGATTTTCGGGTTGCGTAATTTATTTCGGCAACCAGCCACTCGAACGCTGCTGAGAGTCGCGATTGCTCTCGAAATCACTGAACAAACAGGAAATGCTTATTGATATAGTGGGTTCGAGAAAACCACTAGAAAACATTCCAAATTGCTCTATTTGACATTTATTGTTTATGGCAATTGACTTCGGGGTAGCTTCAGTTTAAAATTCCCAACTGGGTGCACTTTGATGACAGCTTTTGAGAATAATTTGTTTACTGCTGTGTCGTCAACCATGTTGAAACTAAAAATAGGCTTTCAGCACCAAATTGTTGGAGTAGTTTTTATTTTCGTCAGCACTTTGGAGAATTACGATTGAATGACAATGCCAGTTGAGGGATTGCATTATTTATTAATGCTGCAAACAATGTAAAGGAGCCAGCCAAGTCATGTTTATACAGCGAGGAAGGGATTATATCTCCAAATTCTGGTATTGTGTTTCTGATTCAAGTATCACATCTCAGGACAAGAAAAGTCATGCGAAGTGAATTGAGCCTGTTTTCTTTCTTTCAGCAGGAATTCTTCCAGGAGTAAGTCGTAATCCTAAATTTTACGAATGGAGGCATCTGTTAAAATATTCAATTAAAGGAAGCTGCCCAATCATGATTCACCTTCGCAGCATGTCAGCGTCTGCTATACGATCCAGAGCATTCTCAATAACAAATAGATTTAAAATGTCTAAATGTCAATATGAAAATTCAATCAATTACAGGAACAAGGCTTGACAGATTGAAATGATGAGGTCAAAGGGACTTCTTTTCCTTCTCTCATTGTCATTGCTGGTTTCGTGGAAGGTAGAACTCATTATTGAACAACCAGCCCACGAAAATCTTGAATAATCTTTTTATTGTGTGCCATATGTTGCAAGTATTGCCATTCATTTGACACTTCCTTTCACAACTGCACATTCTTTCTGTTCTGTGGTGTGGGTGTTGGACTGACTAGACCAGGAGTTCCGTGAAGCTCATGAGGTACTGGAAATAGAAACTGGTCTTCGTCCAATCTGATTGATTTGAGACCTTTTTAGACACTTACTCAAGACTCCGGTCGATTGAATCAGTACCGTGTGTGGTATCAACTCAATTCCCAGCACGAAACAGGAAATCTCTACCGGCTCTTTCCTTTGATCGCATGCATTTCTTTCCAGGTTATTCAAATACAGCATGCATGCGCTTCGGCCAAGATGAAGCGATGAGGGCTTGACGTCTATCGTAGATTAGATTGTATGATGAACCGTGAAATGCTACGAAATCCCAAGTATAGCTATGATCCGGAATATTGATGCAGGCGTTGTCGTGTATGTATCAATAACAATGTCACGAAAATTCTCGCTAAAAGCTAAAGTAAGCCCAGGGGATTCTCCTGCTTCCACGTCGGCCCATCGCCGTCGCATTCATCTCGTTTGGCCGTTCATGCGTGGTGCGCCTCAGCCCACGACAACGACTCTACAAGTTGCTTGGTACCTGAACCAGGCCAAGCGAGCACCTGAACAATATCAACAAATCTCAATTTTGATGAAAGTGGAAATAGAAATCTTACAAATGAATGGATAATCGGTGTTCTCCCTTGAATGAAGATGACATAACAGATGCTCCAGTCCAAAATTTACTTCATACTTGCACGCTGCACCGTGTCTCGATGTAACCTAACATAACCACAGAGCTTGAGCTATCCACCTGCGAAATTGCATAGTGGTTTCTGAGGTTTTGGAGTACGAAAACGAATTGAAGCGAAGATTGTATGCATTATTAATGTAGGTAGCGAAATAAACGAAGTGACAGGGCCAGGCAGCCAGGCTAGAGGACGAAATTGCGCCATTGCGCTCTGTGCCCACGCCGTGAGGTGATGGAAGATTCCATTCCAAGATGGAATGATAGGGTTAATTTTTCCGGGCGTAATGTATTGTTGTTGTCGTAATTGAGTGTGAAGTGACTGCCACGCGCGAACAATACCGAACCGAAAAATTATTCTCTGGAGAAATCTGGCAGAGCACTTTTCAAATTTTGCGACGCAGCGCTGAGAAGTCGCATCTGGGGTTCATGATCAAGGCTCGGTTCGCGCAGGACGCCGTCGCGGCCATTTGCACACTGGATGATTGGATGCGGTCAGGACGCGATGGTGCAGTGCAAATTGCGTGAAGCACTTTCATATCTTTTGCGCGGTTGGTTTACATATACTGGAGAATTCTCGTTCTCTCCACCCGATTACTTCGACTTTTCGAAGCGAAAGTGATTGCACTGGCATTTCAAATGCGCCGTCACCAAACAGCTACACGCGTCAGCATTCAGTAAAGGCATTACAGCTACGCTGTATATTATAATTGAAGTCGTTCAGGCTTTCAGGGCATGTGATTATGAACCCTGCTTAAATATTCGTAATTTCGAATTCCGACCTCAATTAAACGAATGCCCTGCTCCGCAGTGAATTATAAAATGTGAAACCAATTGCACTTTGTAAATAAATAATGCAAAGTAGTTGAATTGATAGAATTCGCTTCGTAAACAGCAAAATGCAGAGCGGGGCAACCAAATACGGCTGACACGGAGAGAATGAATTCTCAAAACTGTACGCAACACAGTTGGGAGTACGAGCAGAAGTGCAGGAGCAAGATAGCAACAAAGAGGAAGGAAGCGACCTTGCTGTGGCTTCTTTCAGAGCTTTCTCTCTTTGTATTGACGTATTTCGCCGGTAATCTCCAAACGAACGCCGAAATGCGGCTCCTTGCCATCCTCCTTTTCCAGTTTCTGCAGGCTACCTCCACCCGTCCCCCAAACGTCATCTTCGCAGTGAACTGTGGAGGTGACGCACACACCGACCGTCATGGAATCCGTTATACTAAAGACCCGCTCAAGATCGGAATCAGCTCCGACTACGGTAAACAGCTGCAGCGGATAGGACGCGTAGCGCCGGGGGATGAAATCCTATACCAGACGGAGCGGTACCACCACACCAGCTTCGGGTATGATATCCCAGTCGACCAGGATGGAGAGTACGTCATGGTACTCAAGTTTTGTGAAGTCTACTTCCAGGCCGATAACATGAAGGTAAAACTGTCAATAAACCAATACACTTGTCAAGTTACCGATGTCACATTGAGTTGTTCAATCTACGGTGTATTGTTCTCTTGCAGGTTTTCGACGTTGTCCTAAATGGCGACCATACGATCGTATCGGACCTGGACATCCATGACCGTGTCGGGCATGGGGTAGCCTACGACGAAATTGTGCCCTTTGAAGTTCGACGTACGACTCTAATTTACAATGGACAGGAGTCGGAGATTCGCGGTGGCAAGATTAGAGTCGAATTTATCAAGGTACACCACAGACCACAACACCAATTGTCTTAAGATTAGATGCAAGCTTGAAATTAATTCAGTTCTACTTCTGTTGTGTTAAAAGGGATATCGGGACAACCCAAAGATAAATGCGATCTATGTCATCAAAGGAGGTGTCGATGGTACGCTTAGTTGCTTCAATCTTCAGTCTTAAATTGGACCATGCTTTAAGAGGTTCATTCTTGATTTCAGAAATTCCAGATCTTGAACCAATCCAAGTCCCGACTCCACCTCCAACAACAACCTATCCACCTAGTCAAGCGGAGGACGAGCATCCTTCAAGAGCTCGAACATCAGGACCCCGAGCCGTGGATCCGTATGAAGATGCGAGTCTCTCCCAAACGATCTTCCCCGTCTTCTTGGCCATCGGGGCATTCATTCCTATCCTGTTTTGTCTTTGCCGACTCTGAAGAATAAAGATACGTAATAAAGGCAGTGTTTATTGTGTAGCACCATTGAAAGGTCGCAGCGCACCGGCTGGAATTCATTCATTTTTGTTCTTCGTGGGGGACTAAACCATCGCTCATTACTGCTAATGTGGGCATCCTATGACTGGACCTTATGAATTATTGATCTTGCAAATACATCTTCAAGTTTGAACTGTTTCATCACTTTCATTCTTTCCTTGCATTGCATTCTTGAGTGTGGTATCAGTTTGGATCTCCGGAGCCTTGTTCTTGATGACATCCACCACCCATGTCCAACTGTCTCACCTAAAATAAATGCTTGACCGTAATTCACTCCGTTCCGTACTTACGATACGATTAAATACATAAAGGATTAAATTCAATGGCACGTTAACTAACCTTAGCGTTGTTGGTATGTATGTGAAGTCACAGTGTTAAACTCACGCTACCGGCTTCTCGTTTATTTAGTCCACGTAAGTTTTGCTTGTTCAATTCGTATTCACACTCTAGCATAAGTCAAGAAGTAGAGTAGAGATGAATCATACAAAGCGTGCGAAATGAAATGCGAAGTACAAAAGTGGTAAATTACCAGCCAGCTACGCTACGAGTCAAAAAGCACGTGAGGCTGAGACCTATTCCCACTGGCATTGACCTATTCATGACTCATTCTGTGTACATACACGTACGTATATTCATTGCATGTGCATTGCGGTTTTGCGAATTAATAATATTTACAGCCACGTTTATTATTGTATCATTCGACTTTACTGCGTTCCTGCTTATGTTAGTAACATTTACCCGCATTTCATTGGGCCACATAATGACAGCAGTTTCACAACACAAATGGTATGGCACAAAGGAACGATTCATGTTCATATTCGTCATGGATCCGACGACATAATCAAGCTACGTTAAACCGTTGAATAGGAAAGACGAAACTCATTTACGCACTTATTTCAGTTGTTATCCAACTTCCGTCCAATTCAAATCGTTCAAACAATACCCAGAATTTTTTGTCAGGCTAAACCAACTCACTTTCAATCGGCTTTCGGGAGAAGGTCGCTTTGTTTTAGTGTGGCAGTGTGATAATAACCATTTGACTCGTTTGAGACTCAGCCGTAACAATGGAACCGCGTACGCCAGGATACAGAAGGAAGACGACCAACCAAGTAAGGTCAAACTTGGAGACAAGAGCTAGAAGTGTTCGCGAACTCATCCAATCTCTTCACGGTGACTTGGGCTCGGATTGCTGGAGCTGGATTGCTGGGCCCAAAATGCTGCTCTCATCGCTGCACTCGTCAGTCAAGCAAATTTTGTCATATAAGCTAGAAAAAATTCTCGTCTTGAGCTTGACGGCAGTTTTGCTCGCAATTCTTCCTTTCGTCTTATTCTTGATCGCCTGCATGTTCGTCATTCGTCATGCTGTATCAATTCTTGCAAAGCACTTTCGACCGGATTTGGGAACAATTATTCCCACACGAAGTGCTGGTTTCGCTACCGATTTGGTGTACAACAAAATTCCCAAATACTCGGTCGTCGTGCCTCTATACGTGAAAGGGCATTTGGGCGTCGGTGATCTCCGCGCACGACTGAGAGAAGTGCTTGACAAGAAGGACGCAATCAAGGAGCCACGTGCCGGTACAAGTACAAACCCTGAAGATCTGGACACGATATCAGCTCTGAGATATCCGGAACTGAAGCAATTTGTATACTCGTGGTTTGGAATCCTGTTTTGGAGGTGGGAACAAAATTTCAAGATTGAAGACCATGTAAACCTTCTCAACGACCGAAGATACGTCGCCAATTCTGGAACCACGTTAAACGAAGAAGATCTGGCAAGAATCGGGCAAGATTTTACGACGAAGCCTTACAGAAAAGGACGCAGCCACTGGGAAATATTGTTACAGCATCATACGTGTACAGTCACTGGCGAGCCACGCACATTGGTCATTTTCCGTATTCATCACGCTCTCGGCGACGGATTCTCGATACTCAAGTTCTGCTTGGGAGATTTGTCACAACAGAGCAATCTGCAAGTGCAGGAGACCAAGACACGCTACCCAGAAGTGGTACCATGGCCGTCCGAGCGTGAGTCCGCCGAAGGATTCCTCAGAACCTTCCAGCGCGAGCTGACGGGAATAAAAATTTACAAGATGGCAACCTTCACAATTATGGCCATGTACGATTTCGCCAGCGCAGTTATAAACACATGGGATTTCAATTCTTGGAAACTGCCAGAGAGGAAACTGAGGCACAGAATGAAGCTGGGCGTGACAGAACCGATACCATTGACGAACCTGAAGAGGATAAAGAATCAGAACCAAATTGCACTCACATCGTTGTTGCTGGCTGCATATGCTGGAGCCTTGAGAAATTATATGGAGGAGAGAAATCGGAGCAGACACTCCCAAATACCAATTCCAGATCATGTTCATTGTATGGTCACTCTGCCATTTCCTGGACACTCTGGCAGATTAACAAATCACATGTAAGGATTCATTATGCAGACCCGTAGATCTTGATTACTTAACTACGAATATTTCTAGGACCGGAACCTTTGTCAAGCTTCCCCTGAATCTCCAGTCGTCGCCAAGAGCTCGACTACTAGCCATCAGCCGTGAATTAGAAGCAGCGAAAAGAAGCACATTCCCGACCCTGATATTTTACGGAATCCAAGTCAGTGGGATAGCGCCAGCACCGATTACATGGCTTTACTTTGGGAATATTGCACATTCTTGCGCACTGAGTAATTTTCCTGGCCCCGAACATCCCGTAAACTTTGTTGGACATGAAATTCTGGATGGAAGCTTCACTGCTCGTGTTGGAAATATGCGTAAGTTCAATGGTCATTTTCCATTTTCCATCTTCGACTTCACTATGATTATTATATCAGATTCTTCTGTGCTTTGATTTCAGCTTTTGTTTTCACTGCGTTGAGCTACAATGGAAATATTCGCCTGGCATTCGGACTAGATGAAGCAATTACCGTAGGCGGGAATGATGGAGAGTTGGGGAGCAAAATGATGCAAGAGTTGCAGTCATTAGATAAGAATCTCGAAATTGGTAGTCAATAAATATTGCCAATAAAATTAGTTATGCAATAAATGCAAGACCAAGTTTTGCATAAGTTCATGCTGTGCAACAGTCAATCGTCAAAAATAAATTGCGTACTAGCTGATATTTCAATTAATTGTGCTCCTGACTCTTGACCTCAGTCGAATTACGAATTTCGCTTTTGCTAAGAACCAAGTGGAATTTTACAGACAATTTGTTGCTTGCTACAGATTAAGAACTTGAAAGTTCTGACTGAAGAGATAGTCAACTTAATCACTGGCTAGACGGTATAATTTCTTGTGAACGTGTTAATCATTGCCGTGTGCCATGTACCATTTTCGTTTCCTCAAGGACTGCATGTATGGATGTCTATGAGACTTTTGACGGAAAACTCAACCTCAATTTCAGAATCTTCTGCCGGTGAGCTACAAGGCAAGCATGGTCTTAATTTAGCTCTAGCGGGAATTATGTCATCCAGAATCAGACTAAATATAAACGAGCGGACCAGAAAGTTCATATATTGTTGGTGTCGCGCGCAAGTTTCATGTTTTAATGTGGCAAACTCTCGGCGCGTCTCGAGCCATTAATTATTTAAGACACACGTGCAAATTAATGACTTGGTTAGAACAAGGTCCATCATGCGTGTGCTAAGTTGCGCTATAATCTACATTTAGCATGTCTGTTGTTCTGCGTTCAAGTGCGCGCACATGCAATGAACATTTTCAAACTTTTATGGCTCAAGTCACTGCTTTTAATTGCTCCTAATGTTGTTGCTCGAAAATTTTCCAATTTGTTCATTAGGCATACTTATGCAGCCTTGGGATTTGGAATGAATTCAGATCATGTGAGGACCGACGTGTTAATACGTTCTTGTTTTTTTCTAAACTTGTCTTGATGGAATTTGATTAAATGTGGGCTGTGGTTCGATTTCTCCAGAACTTCTCTTCAGATTGGCATTTGGGACTGAGCGATATTTGCTTCATGAATATTTTAAAGATTTATTTTTCAGTATCATAGAAAGTGTTAATTGAGTATTTTTTCTCTTTGCACACGGCATAACGCCTTGCGTTGGAGTGAACATTTTCACCACGGGGCCAAATGCTGATTGTTGATATTGTCATGCAAAGAAGGTGAGGATGGAGCGACCAAAATCCAATCCGAATCCAGAAAAAATTAGTGCAGACATTTCACAAAAGAAACACACAATGGGCCAATTAGCACCGATATCATCGTGTGCAAAAAATTGACTGCGGCGTTTTATTTTCTGTCTGAGATTCCACAATAGCTTAGCAAGTCCAGAGTAGAAATTAAAGATCCATATAAAAACAGAAGACCGGGAGAGACGTCTTCAGTTTCTTCAACCTTCCAGATTGTAAACATTTTGGAACCTTACTCCGAAGAAACACAGAAGCTTTGTCTTTATCGATCAAACAAAACGTTAAGACACCACTTAACAGACGTCTAAGATTTTCAACCGACGTCGTCAATGTCCCGTTTCAAAATGGTAAGTTTTTACGACGAGACATAATTAAATGTCAATCCCCCGCTTGTCTTCTAACACGTTTTGTACTTATTCAAGGTCACAGCACAAGGAATCGTACTCATTTCGCTTTTGCTCGTCGCCTCGACGTGGAGCGCCGCAATTCCCACCAAGGAAATTGACAGCTTCCAGGGCGTTCCTCTGATCAGCGCCTCGTCATTCCGTGACACGAAGCCTGTGGGGATAGAAGCAAGCGACATGGACAATGATCTGGATACGGCAGCGGACACGATTGTGATTGGCTACCCCGTCCGGCCACCAATGTATAGGCATCCATGGTATGACGCATTCCGGGGAAGCAGGTTCTACCTTGACTAAACTTCGGCATGACCGTGGCTTCGTGTTCGTGGCTCGTCAATCGTAAGACGAATCAACACCGACATGATCAGTGAGTGATCAGGCATGATTGTGATCAAGGTTTAAGACTTTCCGAGAATTGTTTCACCCTCATATCTTATTTTGCTATATTTTTTCAAGTTGTGCTTTAGTCCTTATGCTTTACTCATTCCATTATGATTATGACTCCAGGACTCTAGTATCGTTACGTAATTAATAAAATACTCGCCCATTCTTCCTTCACAATTGCGTCATAGTCATTCCTCTCTTAATCATCGCACCTGAGAGCTGAGTGTCCATTATGAATCAGAGAATAGGACCTATTCCGAGATAGCTTAGCTTATGATTGCGCAATGGACGCTTTGAAACACTGTGCAGGCAAAAGGCAGAGTAAATTAAGTGTTTTAAACCATGGCACGATGACTCACACTGCAATATAAAGACTCACAATTCACAAATAGCAACCGAACAATTTTTGTTGTGCGATTTTTTGCTGAGCCATCACAGCAAGTTCCACTTGTATCGATCGCAAGTCAATGATGCAGGATTTGACGAAGGTCGCTGCGGAATGAAGTATTTATTTTCACGGCCAGACTCAAATCTGACTCCATATGCGCTTCACGACTTAAAGAAAGGTGATCGAGAGTGATATTTTGTCATTTGTATTTCTAAAATCTGCCTCACGCTGAAAAATGGCATCGAACGGTCAGCAGCAAGAAAACTTCTCTGGCAATCTGAAACCACTGACACTCGAGAGTCACCGGAATTACAAGATTAACAACAACTGCAGCGAGGTCAAGGTTGACAGTAATTGTACGGTGAGCTGCGATAATAATTGCGGCAAGATTGAGCTGGGCCCCAACACAGTAGTGACGAGCTCGAACAACAACTGTGGACACATTGTCATCGGAGAGAATTCTACTCTCACGAAAGCCAAGCGGAACTGTGGCAGCATAACAATCGGAGCGAACTCCATCGTAAAAAACGTGAACGGCAACTTTGGGAAGATTGACATAGGAGGCCAGTCAGTCGTGCCGGAAATAATCGGGAACTTTGGCCAGATCAAAGTAGGGCCAAACTGTGACGCGGCGACAAGTCGGAGTAAGACCAATTTTGGACAAATTATGATCGCTGAAGGGGTCGTCGTTCCCTCTGCTACGTCAGTCCAATCGCCGACAGCACCTGCTCCTGAGGACGGCTTTCAGTTTGGAAAAGGCAATCAAAATGTAAATGGAGTACCAGCTACAGTTGCAACCGGTGATGAGGAGTATCCAGATCTTGGGACATTCAGTGGAAAGTCAACTTGCTCAATCTGCATGGAGAGGGGTCGCAATATCGCCTTTCTTTGCGGTCACACTTGCTGCTCGACCTGTGCTGAGGGCATGGTCCTGTGTCACATGTGCAGAGTTCCAATTGAACGCAAAATCAGACTCTACGATTAAGAACTCAGAATGGAAAAAGGAAGTAGATGTTACCCCTGAACAAATGAATTGCTATTGTCACAAGTTACCAATACTTTATTGTTTCACATCTAAATATTTTGTAGCACACCTTCGTCTGAAATATAACCGTGATCTTTCGCCAGTTGCTCCTTTTTCTCGTACAAGAAGTATTGCATGAGTTTGTCCAGTCCGCTGTCTTTCAGTCCGGAGCTGTACCCTCGCAGAAATGCACGGACACACCCATGTGAGCGCTGCTCCTCCTTGGTGACATTCTTCGGTGCATTCTCCGACACCCACCGTTTGTCCGGACGCTCCAGGCCCAGTATTCCAAGTTTCCTTCCGAATTCGGTGATTTTCCTTCGCTTAGGGCACTCGTAGCCTTCCTGTGCTCCTTGTGCGAGCCAGATAAATGTGAACACAGTAAAAACTAACAGACTCAAAGGGGTCGCAATCTTGTGGACCTTCATTTGTCAACTTTTGATGCTTCTGCTTTATTGAGGAAGGTAACAACGCTTTCGGGGCTTATGCTGAACCAGCACGTGTACACTATGCACATGAATTAAGATTTCAGCCATAATTTGATTAGCTAATGAAAGTAGAAATTCTACGCAGTAGGCCACTAGTTCTCGTAATGCCTGATTGTGCGGCAACCGGTTTGCTGAATGAATTGCGTGATTAGTTAGAGTTGTCAACATTTTTTTTGATTAATTTCAATCTCAATGTACTCGTCTGAAGTCTCACCCTTCCCCTTTGTGAGCACGAATGTTTCGTTTCGTAGTTTATCTTTGTGCGGTAAAATCGTGCCTGATTTTCGTTCAATTCAGCAACAGCAAAATGTAAATGTAACTAAACGTCTCAAAGCCGAGTACGGAAAGTTACTAACGTTACATTAATTGCAAGGGATTGAGCAGCATAGATTCGTTAGTAATCAAGTGTATAACCGCTTGAAACCTTTGGACCAGACGCCTTTGCTGAATTAATATCGACGTGGTAAATTGTCTCCGTCAAACATGTACCTTTATGAAGGGCCCGATCCCTCCAAGCCTCGCTTTGGAGCGGGACCAACGGTGGCTGACCACGACCAACATGGTGGATATGGCTCAATCCATTCACAGCAGCAGCATTTTCCTCAAATCCAGCAGCAGCAATATTTTCGGCCACAGCAGCAGCCCCAACAACCGTTCAGAATTCCATACTCGGAGCCTCTCGACGATCCATTTTTGTCGTCACTTGATCCGGCCAAATACCACGACGGTAGCCCTAGCGTGACATCCCTAAGAGATCGATTTAGAGTTACCAGTGCCATCGCATTCTCCGTATTCTTTCACTGGTGTGTTATTTACACGATCTCATTTGTTTCTAACTTATGGAACTTTGGTATTCCGCAATTTGTGCCTGAACTCACGGCGTCGTTAGTTTGGCGTGCGGGCATCATCAGCGTCTGTGCTGGTTTCACCACGTTCTTACACTTTATGCAGATACAATGTAAGTGCTATTATACAACGGTTACTGGGAATTATTCCTGGATAATTTGTTTCAAGCATTCGTTCCCATGCAATAAATTATTGCTGGCAAATTATTCTCAGAGAATTGTTCCCAGTAAATTGTCCCAAGAACTTGTTCCAGATAAGTTATTCCTGAACTTGCTCTTGTTCTAGGGTCAAGACCATACTCATTGGAAGAGATGAACAAACAAGTTGCTGTATATTGCAAGTTATCCACAGCTTGGTACTTCATCTACTATCTTGTTATTGGAGCATTTCTAACCACAGCTTATCAAGGAATTTACAATGGAGGATTTACGAGCAAACTAGAGTGGTAGGTCATTCTAGAAGACAGAAATAGCACTTGCATCCTGAGATTCTTTACTTGCAATTGCATTTTCTTAGTGATGGGACTGAAGGATGTTTAAACGACAAGTATCTGTTCATCTTATTCTCGTCAATCTTTTGCTTGGGAAAAGTATTCATTAATTTCCGCCGATCTCACCAGTACAGAGTCGAGTTTCCTGACATCACTCAATCAATTCATGGAAGAGTTCGATACTTTTGCTCCATTTATTTTGCTGAAAGCTCGAAACACGTCTTGCGGAACCTGCCAGCAGTCTATTGCATCTACTATTTCATGGGTATGGTCTCGACACGTGCGTCCAGAAACTGGGGCATCAAAAACATAAAATACCGTTCCGGTATCCTATTTTAGGGGCGACATTTCGGATTTGGGCATCTCAGTCCACAAAAATGAATCTAGGAGTAAATCTACTGCAAACATTCTCTCAATTCCTTAGCATTGAATTGTTTTGGTACGTGCTGTTGACATCAACGTTCACGGTTGGAACTTTTAAAGTGTGTTGGGAGTTTCTGTACTTGTGTTTGACTAAGGTATGATGGCGTATATGTCTGAGTCAAATTTTCCACGAAAGGGCGAAGTATGAATCAAACTTGATCTTGATCAATATTCTGATACCTCAACAGAGGCGAGTATTTCCATTGGACGTCGATCCATTGCTAGACATGGGTGAAGGCACTGGGTCCGTGCTATTGACCGATGCTCTTCGAACCCCAGAAACTGACTATATGAGAGTGTTGGCGTTCTACGATACTTTATGTATGACTGATAATGCTGAGAAACGCGTTCAAGACTTGTTCAAAGTTGGGTACAAAGGTGAGTTGAAATAGACCATCTTTCGACCAAACCCTGAATTCCAAGAAAAATATTGTCCAATTTCAGGTGACCGGACTTTGTTGTGGACGACAATATTGGAAGAGTGCTTAAAATCTTTTAAGAACGCTTCCGATTTAATAAAACGCTTTATTAAGGAGGAGGAGGCTTCTCAAAAGAAAAATGTTTCGAACAAAGCCCCCCAAAAGACGGAGAATATTACTTCACCAAAGACACCCAGCGCCAACGTGACTCTGCTGACTGATTTTAATCACGGCCACGGCTCAACTGCTGCAAATTCTTTGAATGTTCGACGGAGGGGAGTTTATGCGATGAGACAGTTGTAAGAACAGCTAGCCTAAGGTTGAAATTCTTTTAAGAACTCGAAATATAAAGGGTCATTCTCTTAACAGGGAATCACCAATAGGACAGAAAGTTGAAAAAATTCGTGTCCCACTGACACCGGTTCAAGTCCTCTTGCGTGGAACGTTTAATAGTGAGAAAGTCGCAACCACCGTAAGTACCATAAGTCATAATACCACAGATCTAGGTTACGTTGGCTCTGGCTTTGATTGATTCTGGTTTTCACAAACAGCTTTCATCCCTCTTCCGAAGCTTTCAGTGGACTGGATTCTATTTCAATAAGAAACTGGAGGGGCAAGTGTCAATGCTCATGGCAGACTCGCAAGTTATGATCATGTCACTTCGTATTCTCATGAACGTTGTCAACCTTTACGTGAAGGAAAGCTATGCGGATGTCGTTCAACGTGATTTGGCGACCATCATAATCACTTTGATTGAGACTCACGATGTACGATACGGAAAGACAATTTTTCTGCCGCAATGGTGAGATGAGGGCTAATTTGCTCTTCGGGTTTTTACGCGCAGGCTATCGGACTACTGACGAAAATAGAAAAGCGTAGGCAGACCACACCCACGCTGATTATTGGAGACCTCAAGTCAGAAACCGTTGTCGGTTCGAGTAAAAGGTTGTTCCAAATACAGTCTTACCTGAACACAAGTTTGACAAATGCCTTGCTGGAGTTGGACTATCATTTTCGGCCTTACGTCGAGTAAGTCAAACCAAACGTCAATGAATCTTTTGCCAATTGGCATTGAATTCGGCTTTCTTGAAATGTGATGTTTTTCTTCCTTCCTGGTGCAATTTTAGGTTCATGCCGATATCCTTCGACGTCCGTGACAAACTGAAGAATATCGTCAGCAGCAATAACTTTTTGGCTGAATGTGGCTCCAAAACTTCCAAGTGATTTGATTCAAGACTCACAAATGTTCATTCTCTCTTGATAACAAGTTTGGCAAAAATAAAATGTCATCACCGTCAAACGTATCAGTTACCATTTTTTAATCAAAATTCATTTACACACATCAAAATTATAATGAGAGATAAACTTGACAAGCCAATTTAGAAAGCCAACATTTAAATTCAAAATGAACTCATAGAAGGAGATTCTACTTCTTTGAGATTCGAAGCGGAGTACATTTGGGGCAATACCACTTGCCTTTTGGAATAGAACTGAGCCCCATGCAGCCAATATGGAACCACTCAATTGGGCAATCAGGATTATCACACGCAATCATTTGACCAAATGAAACTTGATGGCAAATGCAGTAGGTAGGCTCGTTGGGATCCACTGGCATGTCCAGAACTTCACCAGAACTTCCTGTGGCAGCAGCAACTTGCTCGGCCACAAGCTGAATTTCTGTCTTCTGCTTTTTGCGTGCGATTGCTGCACCGGGACTCTTGCCACCTTTGCCTGCTGCCTGTCCACCTTTTCCGGTCTTGGGAACTTTTTCGTCGGGCTCATTCTTTGTCGCGGCTTTCGATTTCTTCGTGGGCTCCTTTTCTCGCTTTCTGCCCTCTGACAATGGGAAAGTACTCAACTTAGTGTCGGGGTTTCGCGACCCAATTAACCAATGATACGAAAAGAACAGAGTCAAGGTGTGGCTTACTTTTATTGGCCTTGTCCGCTGCTTCTGCTGCCTCCGCCGCGGCTAAAGCACTCGCTGACGCAAGTCGAGGGGACATGAGAGTAGCGACTGACCCAGCCGGTCCAATGTTCACAGTTCCGTTTTTAATTTCACTTTCAAATCTTGCGAGATCAGAATCGAGCCGACGAATGTGTTTATCTACCAGTTCATAGGTTTGGATAGCAAGTTGAACTTTGTCGTCAGCATACTCTTTGGCCTTCCCGAAGAGCCTCTGTACAGAAATCAGCTCTGGGTAGCACAACAGAATCTCCAGCACCGTGCTAGGACAGTATAGTCTGAATAATTACCTGCAACTTTCCGTCTAATTCTTTCTTCTTCTCCCTCGTTGTCGCCTGAGCGTTAGCGAGGAAGTCATTACTAATCGAATCTATTTCTCTCATCATCACCTGCCCTCGGCCATCCAGGTCACGCATCAAAGTGAAGTTTCTCTGCAGCTCGACAGGAAGACTCTCCAAACCTGGTATACCACAAGAGCACGGGGTTCGAAATTCAGAAAACGTCAACTGAATTCTTAATCCACGCACTGAACTTACTCTCGAGGTAATGCTCCAAATATATGGCCGTCGTCATTGTAGCTGCTTTCCAGTAGACAACAGCAAGGTGAGCTAATGTAAAAGTTGAGATCCAGTGTTGTGACAAGCGAAACCACTAAATTCTTTAATAACCCCTGTTAGGCAAGCTGATGCCTCAGCCCTATCCACAATTCATTGTATTCAAGTGATAAGCCTGTGCTCAACTTGGTTTAATTACTTTAATCACATAAAAATCAGCTGAAACTGAAACGAGGGAAAGTGTTTGTCGTTTGTAGCATCAAGCTTCGCTACTCTACGCTACGTTGAAGTCGTTCGCACTTAACTATCATGTGACTACTACTACATATAAGAGAATCTCTGAGTATTTGCATTGATGTACAAGGAAATAACTCAGAATGGGTAGATGGAGACTTTCATCTCATACAAGACCGACGGAAGGCGGACTGACCAATACCACTGACTGTGTAGATAATCTGCAATTTGCACCATACGGTCGATCTTACTAGCCGATTCTGCCTACAGCCTTTGCGAATATTTGACTTTTATTGGTGACGACGTTGTCTGTCTGTGAATCATGATGAGGATGAGAATCCCTGTTCGTTTACAGTGGACAATACAGTGACCGTCATCCTATTTTAGTAGTGCAATAGCTTAGAAGTCCAGGTAGAAATTTAGCTGGCCGTGATAATATTCATAGGATTAAGCCGATAGAGGATTTATAAATAGTAAGACTTCATCGAACGCCGTAGCGCGGTCCTGACTTTTGAGTGAGTCTTGTATTTTCATCAGCACATGAAAGATTAATAAGACAAGCGGCTGGAGGTGGATTAAAGGATTCGTTGGCGGCCAGAGAGTGTGGTGTGGACTCAGACAATTCCAGTTTACGAACTTACCTGTTGTAATATCAGTCATCTGACCGTCACGACATTAGCCAAACAGCCACAAAATTACATAGTAATTGTCAGTTTGCAGTTCTTGGATTTTGGACCGAATGCTTAATTGAAGAAGTGTGATTATGGTGAAATTATTTGCAATCAGTGTATTGCGACGCTCCACTGGGGATGGACAATGCACGCTACTTAAAGGTTCCTACGACTTGCAGGTATGTATTCTATCTTATTTGGGAATATCTTGTCTTTGAAGTTCACAATTTACATCAAAATTAAAAAGTGATAGAATTATTTAATAGCGCAAAAGGTAATGTGAAAATTAATGAGCGGAGGGACTGATTTTATCTCCATGGGTTGGAGAGGTATGATGAATTGGTATACGAACTGTAGACAAACCAGACAAAGTGAAAGCCGCAACAGCACACAACAGTGGCAATTTTCTAATTTTCTAATTTGCATGTTTTTTGCAGACGGTTGGGTTCTTCCAGCGAGGGTCCGTTCAAGAATTCTTAATATTCACAACAAATATGTTAGTAGAAAGAACCACTCCTGGATCAAGAAGATCGGTCAAAGAGCAAGGTAAAGCGGTAATTAATAGAAAATACAGTCGTATGGATTATGTTCATTGCTCATGTTTTCGTGTTCATTTTGGTTTAGATTACTTTTGCCATGTATTTGTTCGAGCGGATGGACTATCAGCAGTTTTAGTATCAGACGCGGATTACCCGACGCGAGTCGCACACACGTTACTAACCAAAGTTTTAGATGATGTGACTACAGCCCATGCATCTGACTGGCAAAATGGGACTCCAGAAACATTTCGCAACTACAAATGTAAGATTCACACATGGGTTCTTAGTTTTCATTCTCTTGAAGTGAAATACTATCGTTTTTCATTTAATCCGTTTTGATTACCGCAGCACTTGATACATTCCTCGCGAGGTACCAGAATCCCCGTGAAGCTGACGCACTTTCCAAAATACAGGCAGAGCTGGACGAAACTAAGATCATAATGGTAAACTCGGACCATTAAGACAACCTGAAGCTGATTACTGCAATAATTTGAGTATCCTAATTTTCTGATTTTAGCACAACACGATTGAAGCTGTACTGGAAAGAGGGGAAAAGCTGGATGATCTTGTAGCCAAATCCGAAGGCTTATCCGCACAATCAAAGATGTTTTATAAAACTGCAAGAAAGACAAACTCCTGCTGTAACTTCTGATGTTAAGAAACGGATCTTTTGTCATGAGCAAAATTGTGGAATAACAAGCGAGGGAATTTATTGAACTGATGTCGATGAGAACGAGAACTGGCATGATCTGTAATAATAATGTCACGGAGTCTTGTGACTCTAAAATTATACATGCACGGCCACTGGCCCAAAAACCAAGCGCTGATGATGGTGATGACGAAGTGGTCGTGACTCACGGTCCAAGGGGCTGTTGAGTCACGTACACGTAACTATTCTGATCCGGAAGGACTCAGGGAAACAATATATTTGGCTAGTGAGTCAGAGTCGCATGACTCTGACTCACGGGTCAAAGTTGGTGAAGATTGTTGCTGCAAAGGGCAGGGAAAAGGATTAAGAATATTATAAGGAAAATTTTCATGCCAAGAAACCCCAAAAGAAGAACCCATAATCCTTTATTTTTAATAACAACTTCTAAGAACATTTTACAAGAATTTCAATTCCATTGCTAATGCAGAATGCGCTTGGCGCTTGCATGCAAAGTCATACCTGTGAATCAAGCTGAATTATTGAATCACTCATAAAATTAGTAATTTATTTATGTCGACAATTTAGAGTCAGGTTCCTGTCAAATGCTCGCTCCTCGTCATCCTTATTTATGCTATAAGGAGTAAAACCATTAAACTATCTTGTCAGTCATTGTCATTTACACTAGATGTATTGTAATCATTGTTATCGCTATTTTGTTCGTATTAAGTTTGCGCTGAAGTATTCCCGAAGGGCCAGCCTGTTGGTGTCTCGTGTCCGCCTGCTTGGAATGACCTGCCGTGCAAACTGCAAACCACGAATCAATTGCAAGAACGCTTTTTCTACATCAAGATGTCAAATATATATTTATTCACTGATTCATTGTTGTAATACTATCATTATCGTATTTTTTAAGTGTATACGTGTATTGTTGTATAATATTCGTCAAACTGAATCAAGTCACATCAGTCATCAGTGTATTGTAGTACTATTCACTACGAGTGCGGTCTACTAAATCACTAAATGTCTTGTGTAATCCGACAATTGAACATGGCAAAAGGAAGACTTGTCAATTTAAATGTTACTGATTAAATTCCACGTGAATGTAACATAAAAAGTTCACTTCTCTAGTTAGAAGAACGCTTTAATACTTTTCTTGCCTGACTCCAAGTAAGGATCAATCTTCAAGTCTTCGACAGCATCCAGGAACTCTTTCTCATCTCCGGCCGTCCCACTTATGTTTGTACTGCTTCCACAACTGCAGCAGCTGCTCGCGAGGCTGGAGTGGCTTCCGTTCAAGTAGTTGCGAGTAGGAACTGGAAGCCCCAGCGTGGCCATTCCGTTGCCGTTGAGCGCTCGCGTCGAGCCGGACGGCGTTCTCACAATGATTGCAGTCTCAGCCTCGTCTTCTACGCTCAAACTGATTACGTAATGCAGGATTTTCGATCTCGTACGGCTGTACGAGTTGTCGAATTTCAGGACGTATTTTCCTGGTTTCTCGATTACATGCGAACCGGACTGCTTGCCCTTGTGGGAATTCACTCGCTTAAGCTCGAGCAGATCATCACCTTCGAACGTGAGTCCAAATGCAAGGTCATACCCATCTGTGTAGTACGCCCAGTTTAACACAGGGTCTTGCTGCAGTTGCAGCTCGCTGATGTCGTACTCAAATGTCAAACACTCTCCGGCGGCGATTTTCAGCGAAATCCATTCCTGGCCGTAGTCATCGTAGACTGTATCCAGGCGTCGCATGAAATAGCGTGGCAGAGGCTCCTGAAACCATGATTCCGAACAGAATTCGTCGGATCCCGGCCGAGTTCCGCCCCAGTACGGAGGCAGTACCTCTTCCGGCATCAGCTTCTTCAGCACGCCCAGCCATTTGCTGCGGTCGCTCCCGTAAATATGAATCTTAGAAATCGTTTGCGATGCGAGCACTGGCTTGATGATAGAAAACAGGGCGTTGAATATACGTGGAGCATTCAAGATAATTCCAACCTTCAAAAGTTCTGGATAATTCGCTTCCACCATTCGCCCGAGTTCCAGAGCAGCTTGAACTAGGAATCGATTTGTGAATTGGTTGTACCGGAATCCTTCGCAGTCGACGATGACGATGCCATTACTCGCGTTTTGTACGTTGGCAATGCTGACGCAGTATTCAATCGCTTGATACAGATAACGAAGTGCAGGAACAAATTCTCCACATTCAATCGCCCCCCTTTATGACAGAGAAAAGAATTATTTAGCAGTTGCTTTAAAGATTCTAAGATCAACACCAACACCGCAGCTTCAATTTCTGGACTCACTTTATTTCGTATTGTCCAAGCGGGAAGAGGAACACTGGCGCTCCAACGTAATCGTTCCCAAGATATATGTAAGGCGCGTACACCTTGGCGCTCCTCCACTCCAGCAGTTGGTCCGCCTGATTATTTCTCCTCCAGACTAAATGACGCCTGAGCATCTTTTCCGCCTTCACAACATTCAGTCCACGTGCACGGAGCCAGATGACCAGTTGCGCGTCCGTTTTCGGGTAAAACTTCTGCACGCGCTTGCGGAACTCGACCAGCTTAGCTCGTTCCGCTTCCGTGAACTCCTCGATTGCTGTGTTATTTTTGAACTTCGACATTTCGCAGTTGCAATGAAGAGACTCGAATGCTGAACTTCCAAACTGCGACTGATTCGTTCAAAGTTCTGGACTAAGCTCTAATAAGGGGAATTTACACCGGGCCGTTTATTGTTGACTAAATTGGTAGAAATCCCACGGATTATTGTGGTTAGCTGCTGATCCGCCTCCAAAGTGCAACAACTTCACGGCTCGTGGCTTGAGTCAGAAGTTGTTGATCAGTGGGCCTGGAGTCGTAAACTAATTTCAGACCTAATGAAGACTGCTTGAAGTTTATTTGATTCTGCTCGTCGGAAACTGGCTTCTTGTTTCTGCTGAGAACAAAAAAGTCAAGAGTCAGGAGTGTACATTGTTACTAGTTAATTACATGGCGAGGTAGCTTTGATGGTTGAACCAAACTCCCAATCGCAATCGCGCGATTCAGGCGTTATGCATTTTTTCATCTCGTGATAATGATAAGAAGACGTCAGCTAGTCAGCGCTTTAATTGTACGTCCTACGAGAACGCGAACAAGCGTACTCAAATTTTCTCAAGAGAAATCGCAATTCAAATACGCAACTAGCAATTGCACATGAACATGCTGCCTTACCCTTTTTGCATAACCATATTGCATTGATTAGCACGGTGAGAATCGCTGGTTGCGGCTGCTGCGCTGGAAAGGACCGCAACTGCGTTCAAAACCTGTTTGGATAAGAAAGAATACTCGGCATGTCTGTCGATTCACTATTTCGAAACAAAAAAGTTGTCAGAATCTTTTGGTCGTGACGTAAGACATGCTTCGGCTTAGACGCTGGTCAATTTGACCAAGACCAAGACAATATTCATGCCTTACTTCTGTTCGAGAATTGGGACATTTAAACACTAAACTGCATGGACAAAGACAAAAAGAACACAAATATTGTGCACATTTTTGTTAGGAGTAGACAAGAAGAAGGGTAGAAGTAGAAACTGGTTTGTAGGAAAGAAGGAACGATTCATGGCCAACCTCTTCATGATCATCTCCTGACGACTTGTTCTTGTTCTCCGTCTCCGTCCCTCAAATCAAATGATTGTCATTTTTTGTCACCTTGCGGTTATTGATTGATTTACTGCGTGCTAGTAATTTCGAGAAGGAGAAAACACCAACATCAACTCCGGCGACGCAGCAACCAGCCCTTATCTTGAAATTCTCAGGTAGGTTGATAGTTTCTGTTGGTGTTGACATTGACAGGAGAACTGCGTCAAAAGCGACAAGTAGCCCGAAAGCTGTCCACCGCTGTGTCATTACCGTCATGCCATCTAGAATCTATCCGTAATCAATAATCACTTGAACTTTAAATCCTCTCGAGTAGTCAGGCAGGTGCTACAAATTATTTTAATACAAACTCCATGAAAATGAAAGAGGAGTTTCGCAATCTGTACAAGTCGGAAACCGCTTTTTCAGTGCGTAATTAACTTCAGTAGTGGCTGGGTGAAGGTCAGACGACCAAGATTTTTTTTTCGCAATTAACAGTTCCCTATCCCAGTTCCAGCTGCAGCGAGCTACTAGCGTGCTAGCCGGCTACGGCTACGAGCAATTTGTTACCAGCCTCAGACAAGGTCACACAATTTATTATAATCAATTATTGCTAGATGAGTAATGCGAATGCAAGATTTGCGCAATAAAATCTTGCGAGATGCGGAAACTTTATCACACGCAAAGAAATCAAATGCATGCAAGACAAGATCTCTTCTTCCTGATCTTACTCTCGTAGTCCTTGTTTTTGCTTTGACTTCATCTTTCTTTCGTATCTGTCAACCTGTTCCTCCATGAATTATGACTTATGAGCGGCAATAAATGCAATAAATTCCGGAATTTTATTATCTTGCAGACCAAAAGTGTGCAATGTAATAGGTCATGAGTGGAAGATTATCGCTTATCACGCTGTGAAGAAATTTCTTTTTTCCTTTGTTCGCTTTGTAGTAAACAACGGGCCAGTGCGAAACCAGGTAAACAGCTATGAATTGCGCAAAAGATCTGGATACTGGACAATTTAGAAGCTTCCTCCACGCTCCTTCCTCGGACCTTCGCACGCGGAAGATAAAAAGTTATGCTCGTGTTGAAACTCGAAACTTGATCGTAAACCATTTCAATGGTTCCATGTTTGTAATTCCGTCTTTATAGCTTGTTTTGATTTCCACACGTGCACGGCTGCTGCAATCGTAAACAAGGTCAAGTCACCACCAGCCACAAGGTAAGGCAGTGCACTTTTTTAATTTTACTTGCT
This sequence comes from Mesaphorura yosii, assembly GCA_009869945.1. NCBI lineage: Eukaryota > Metazoa > Arthropoda > Collembola > Poduromorpha > Tullbergiidae > Mesaphorura > Mesaphorura yosii. The sequence continues at coordinate 195,043 of WIXG01000115.1, forward strand.
TGCAGTCTGGAGTCTGAAGCCTGGACCAGAGTCAGAGAGCCATTAAGACTGGACACAAAGTATATAATTTATTATTAGATACTACAAAAAATGCATACAATTTTGTAAATATTGTAATCTTTTCCTTAAGCGTGGACAAAGTATTTTGTTTACTACACTACTTTGACGTTTTTATTCGGCACATGTGTCGTGATGTGTGAATTGCCCAACTTTTGTAGACATGCGAAACGTATGCTCGCTTTCGCTGGACAGGGTTCAAAGTGGTTCAATGATTCTGGCTTGGCTGGCTGGACGTCATTAAGCTCAGACTGGATTTTTAATCTCCAGGGCTGCTTCTGATTCATCTTCTGCGTTGTGGCTGTTTGCATGGCCGTTCCCAGTGTACCCGTGTTTCTTGTCATTCAGTTCATTCATCGCACTCACGCTCAGTAGCCCGTTGCTTGCCTTCCTGCCGCCACCGCAGCGGCTGGATACGTCAACCTTGGCCTTGCTGCTGTTTGTCGCCACAGGCACGCTCGTCAGATTGATGCAGTAGTGGATGAACTTGGCCCTGGCTCGGCTGTACATGTTATCAAACTGCAGAATATATTTCCCAGGCTTATAAACTTTCAGCGACCCCGTCGTTTTATTAGACTCGTGGGATTCTATACGAGCGTACTGAACGAGTTCGTCCAGGTCTTCATCGTCTTCACTTCCATTCGTGCTCGTTTTTATGGTTCTGCTTTTGTATAGGATGCTGAACCCGATGTCGTAGCTGTCCGTGTAGAATCCCCATCGCAAGACGCAGTCGGCGCTTCCCTTCTTGTAGTCGTCTAGCACGTACTCCAGCGTCAAGGTATCGCGTGCCGGGATCTTCATTAGAATCCATTCTTCTCCATATTCGTCGAAGGACGATGATATTTTCTTCATAAAGTACCGTGGAAGCGGTTCCTGATACCACGCCTCGGAGCAGTACTCGTCCGACCCTGAGCGGGTACCGCCCCAGTACGGCGGCATGATATTTCTCGGGATGACCTTGAAAATAGCGTCTGACCACCGGTTTGCGTCGTCATTGTAAATATGGACTTTTGCGAGCGTGCGCGAGTGGAGGAGCGGTTTGATGAGAGAGAAGAGCAAGTTGAATATTTTTGGTGCATTGATAACGTAAGATGCCTTAAGCACTTCAGGGTAGTTTGAATCGAATACGCGGAGCACTTCGAGGATTCCCTGCACTAACGAGCGGTTTGTCAGCTGCCGGTACGTGAATCCATCCATGTCGAATATCACTGAGCCTTGGTACTTGCCCGACGCGTTGGCCGTCGTGACAATGTTGTCCAGGCATTGAAAGACGAAGCGAAGCGACGGGACGAGGTCCCCGACTTCGACGCAGGCTCGCAGGTCGCATTTCCCAAAGGGAAGCAGGAAGACTGGCTCCGAGTCGAAGTCGGTCCCAAGATACAAGTACGGCAAGTAAACTTTCGGCGAACGCCACAGTCGAAGCTGCTCGAGTTCATTATTTCTTGCCCAGATGAGATGACGGCGGAGCATCTGCTCGGCCTTGTCCACGTTCAGGTCGCGGGCTCGCAGCCATGTGATGCATTTCTCGTCGCATTCCGGGTAAATGTGGTGAACACGAGCCTTGAATTCCTGCAGTCTGAGTTTCTCCACCGGCGTGAAGCAGAAAGGCGAAGCTGTGTGATTGTTGTAGGCGTGGGCCATTGTTGCAATGGAAGGCGAGCTTGAAATACGTTCAGTACACGGAGCTTTGACTTGTATTTATAGATTCGGGCTGATAACAACGCAGTACTCGCGAGTTTTTGACAGACGCGTGTGCCGCCGTTGGACACTGGACGAAGACGTTGTCCTCTGACACTTTTACCTGCTACACAACAGCAACAATGCAATGTCAACAAAAGAGGTATCACGTCAGAAGGGACGCGGACTGGAAACAACAACTGATCAACTGACTGAACTGACTGACTGGTCACTTAACAATAAATTGACAGTGACTGTGATTGTTAACAATGGGCACGGACACGGGCGCCAGCAGCGTGCTTGAAAGTTACATGGCTTGACTTGAAAGCACCAGACTCTTTTGTGTTAATTACAATCACATATCACGAGCACCTGCTTCAGCACGTATCAGGGCAGTCAGTCGTGTCAAGTGAATAGTGAATGTAAGCTGCTTCACGAAGAATCCACTGCCACTGTACTGTGACTGCCATCACCATGTTCAGTGGCGACTGCGATTGCATAAGTTGTACTTGTCCTTGACTTCGATAACGACCATGGCGCTTTAACTTAATTAATTTCGTTCGTGTTCGTGGTGTCTTTCATAATCACAAAGGCAAAATGACGCAGACCAACAAAAACCAGCAGAGGAACAATCGCTCGGAAAACTCGGAATTCAGAAACACCAGCAAAATGCAGGCAAAATTTGTTTAAATATTCCACTGTCACGTAAAGTCTAAAAGTCCGAGACGTAAATCACAACCTCAGTGAGTCACGCTGAGGTTTAAACCAAGATTGAGTTTAATTAAGGTTCACGCCATCGTCATGTCACAAGCGTTGTCATGTCTCACGCTGTATAGTGCTTATTCCTTAGCCTTTTGGATGCACGCAGCACGCGACATGGACATATAAAACGTAAACAAAGCTTAAGGTGAAGTTCTTTATTTCGTAATTAATCTAATTGCGCAGTCACCGACAAGGTCTCGGTTCGTGAAAATAAAAACAGGGCACAGCTTATGTAGAAGGAGACTGGCTCAGTGCACAGTGCTGCGGTGCCAAGTTTATGAGTTAATTGACCACAGTTGTTAATATTATTTACACTTACACAATTTTGCAATATTTTATTACGGATGATAATCATTTCATGCAGATTTACAGAGCGGAGCAAAGAAGCTGTGATGTGAAGAGTTCTTGACCGCCGCCAGAATCGCCGCGAGCGCATATACATAACAGAGCCACCGCATTTCTTCACAATCATCATCACGACCAAATCAACTTTCAAGTCAAGATTCGTAAATCCTTTCGCATTCTCAGCCCATTCCCTACCATTCTACACACCTGCGAGTACGAAGTTCTGGGTTAAGGCTAATTGAGACGACTGACTTCGCAATCGCGAATCGCGAATGGCAGCGATGGTGGCAATTGGCAAATAGTGATGGTAGTCGGGCCACTGCCACTGTCACGACCACAATTTTTCGAAATTTACGAAAGACAGTCGCTCTGGTGCCTCCTGAATGTCCTGATTACTTGATGGCATTGATTTTTTTTACACTTGAATAATATACATGAAACAAGTGTTGTACTTGCCAGTCGCTGTCAAATTGTTCATTTACGCAAATGGCAAACTAGCCATTAATTATGAGTCATACGAAATTGGAAGTTGCAAGTATCACAGACAGGACGTGTGGCCTGGCCGACAAGACGTAGCTGCAGTTGGTCTGGGCTTCTTCATGTGGCACAGCAAGTGCAGAATCTGGGCGGCATTGATTTACGGCTTCACGTCATTCGCGTGCGCGTGTCAGCCTGCCGTGCCATGCCGTCGTGTGCGTCTTCCTCAAAATCGCTAAACTCGTTGGCATTTTTTCAGAAATTCATGGACACGGATGTGCTTCAGGTTATTCAGGTATCAGGTTTTATGACGGGGCAGCGGCTAGGATCAGGAAATAAGGAACACATTTGAAATTGCGGCTCGAGACCTGCTGCTGAATAAATATTCAAGGAGACAAATTGTGAGGCTGAGCAGGGTTCCAGCACAAAGCATGACGCAAGGCGTGTTAAGTTGAGCCAAATGAATCGAATCGTCTGGCGAATTCAGACAATTTGGCTTCCCATCCTTTTGTATTTGCTCGAACAGAGTCCAGAAGCGTTTTCTATTTCCGCTTGAGAACATTTTTATCAGTCTGGAATGAAATTGCAAGTTAGTCAAGTTAATAGATGATTCCAATAACGTTAAACACAATATGCGAAATGATGTGACTGACGTACGCGGAGTTAATTGGGCTCGATAGATTCGATCCTTTTTGCACAAATCCGCTGGAGATGATTGATGCTTCTACTAAAACGACTTCCCGCAGAACTTTGCAGAAAGGCAAAGATGAAGCTGTGACTTTTTCAAATACCTCGACCATGTCTACTTCGGTCAGCAACGCGAATTTTGGATCTTGAAGCAGCCGAGCCATGCCTTCTTTCTTCGTTACAATGACAGGATCCGCTATTGCCCGTGCCAGCGGAGAATTCTTGGGAACATCACGATTCTAATGCAAATACATAGAAGGCTTGCATGGTGTATTCGACTAGAGACTGAATACAACTTAGCATGGCCATGAATTTTTCTCGTTACTTACCCCGGCCGCTTCTATGAAGTACGAATCGTCGAGCACTCCAAACTTGTATCCACCATCCAGCAAATCTTGCACGTTGGAAATTGGCTTATATTGAATTGCAAATTTGGAAATTAGCACGGCAGTCACGTGCGCATTGATTATGTAAAAACAAACGCACATTGAGTACAGCAAGATTCGGATGGAGTCTTTTGGTCTTGGCGTTTCCGACTCGGCGCATTGGGTTCGGTTATCATCATCATTCATTGCGTTAAGGGACACTCCTGATTGCAGGCAAAATATTAGAATCAAGTCAAGAAATCTAGCTTTCTAGCTTAGTTTAATTAACTAGCCTTGCTGGGCAAAATTTCCAGCTGTCAATAGAAATGCTGAGGACAGTTTTAGTTTGAACGCCCTTAGAGCAAGTGCAAAAAGGAGAATCAGACCCAGCAGGTGAGGCCAGACATGTCTCAAGGCGCTTGTCGTAACGTCTTTGAATCCATCGACGGTCCGCGGAGGGATCTGAATGTACGCTGATAGCCTAAAACGAATATTATTGCCCTTAATGTGTACTACACTCATATGAAATCCATTAAGTGATTTAATAACTTTTTCTCGTTCCCGACTGTGAGGAATCTGAAACTTTGAACACGCTGTCTGCTGAAGTACGTGCTGTCAGCCGCATAATCAGCGTGGTTGTCCGCCAGCAGGCGAGCCATTCCATCCCAAGTGCTGTTCGTTTCATCCCAAACGGCCCAAACAGTTGCTGAATGCATCTCAGCTCTAAAAGACAGAAAACACAAAACCAGCCGGGGTATGTAGTTAGTATTCATCTTGAACTCCTACTACTCCGAAGTCCAGAAACTCATTTGAAATCCTTACGTGAAATTTAAAGCGTCCTGCACATAAGCAAGCATGTTGGATTCAAACGTGTTTCCTATAATGGTCAAAGATTCCTTCCCATTTCTGCTCACTTGCGCCCTTTGGCTAGTTTTAGTTTGCCTTGTCTCCTGCAGGTGAAATAGCGCGATTTAGCAGCCAGTCTGTCAAGAAAATTTGCGAAGCGCAATTAACTTACAGGACATATGACGCACGCCACACGAACTTGTCGCCCAACGCCTTCATACATGGAGAAATTATAGTCAGGCTGAGAATCTAATTGCAAGGGCTGTTGTGATCCTTTGGCGGCTACGACGAACGCAAATTGGACATAGAACCAATAAATCGCGAACCAGGAATCCATTTCTTCCTCCAGGAACTTAGCAGGCTCTAAAGGGAAGAACTGAACTAGAATTCGTGGTCCACACCCTTGGCATTGATCAAAAAGGGCAATTGTGATTTTTGCTGCTACAGTACATCGGTAGTCGGCAGGTGCAAACTGTCACTGTCATCCAAATACGAGACAAAATTATTTAATCAAAGGGACGAAATAGCCAATAGCGGTATTCATTATTTTTCACTGCTCACTGCTCGCACTAGTTGCTACTCAAAATTTTGAAATAACACAAACATAACGAGCGCTCGCGAACTCTCATTGTAATAATGACGAGCTCTCATTGTAATAATTTATTCAGGAAAACGGAATGACAGACATGTCCAAATAAAAATGTCGTGTCAGGCCATATTTTTCATAATCCATGGCAAGTACTTGTCAATTCTTGTGTAAACCCCGGGAAAACTTCCACAACCTTTGCCCCAGCTGACAATGCCCATTTGATACCATTTGGAACCAGCGTTGAAGACGAGCGGTCCTCCGCTGTCGCCCTGCAAGTAAATAAGCCAGAATTTTACACCTGTTAATCAGAGACAATTCAAACTTCAGTAGTTTTGAGATTTCACGTTCTCACGTACAACACATGCGTCCTTGCTCTTTTTGCCGTCTCCAGCGCAAATATGCGTGTCTGTCAGTCGATGACTGGGAGCAAATATCCTGTAAATGCGTTGACACTCGACGTGACGCCAGATTGGAACCTCCACTTTACGCAGGACGGGCGATAACGTGCCATGTGATCTTTCACGGCCCCACCCGGTCACAGTTACTTTCTTTCCCTCCAAGCCTCCATGGAACAAACTTGAATTTGGGGGCGAAGGAAGACAGATGGGCTGAATGTAGTCGTTGTACATGACTGGTCGATCCAGTTTCATGAGGGCAATGTCGTCCGCCTGTGGAAGGAGCCAAAGGCAACAGCAAATTTTACTTCTTGGGGGTTTGCATCACAAAGAAGAACGAAAAAGGAAACTGTGAATGGATTGAAGCCATCAGAAGACACGAGCCAAATGAAACTAAAATCTGACCTGACGCATAAACGCATAAATTAACTGAAAGTTATGTTACTTACGAAGTGATTCAAATTGAATCCCTTGTGCACAAAGATCTTGCTGATCTTTCGTGTCTCATGCGTCCCATCATTGGTTGTGTGCAGGTTGTGGTCGCCGATATTGACTTTAAGTTTAGCGACGTCGTCTGCATTGTACCTGTTGTGAGTCGTGAGTACATAGTGATGGTGATATTAGCGAATTTAAACTAGGGTCCAAGCAGTCTGAAACATTGCTCACTGCACACTTACGTGGATAGGCAGTGAGCCGCTGTGAGTACATAGTCGTTGCTGATTAGGGAGCCACCGCAAGTTTGCTTCCCGCTGACACCGAAAATCGCGACCATCCACGGAAACTCACCATGCGTGGCCATTGTGCCTCCTGTAATCTTCGGAGTGCCACCGCCGCCGGTGGTGATCCTTCTCACGCGAAAGATGCCTGTGCGTGATCCGCATGCCTCTGTGGCACTTGCCTTGGAAGCTTTATGGAATTTCAGGGCGTCTTCCTTTTCTTCATGCTCATCGTTTTTTACAAACTGCGGACCCGCGCTGATTTCCTCTGCGGTCTCTTGAGCAGGGCAACATATCTGCTCTTCCCCACCTTCGACCCAATAGATTTGAGTTCGGTAATTATAAGAACATGAGTCTAGTCCTCAATGAAAATTACCGGTTGATCCGCAGCTGCCACTTCCGGGCGCAGATTCTGATGTGGAATAAATTTCGTCCAGCAGTGTGTCGCTGAATTGATACGGACTTGAATCCGGTTGGAAATGAATCTGCTCGGAATCCTCCGATGTGAGGTCGAGGCTGCGAGGAACGATGACGGTGGCGCCGTTTCTGTCTTGAATGCTAGAAGGCGCAGCTGTTGCATGAAATATCCCGTAACAATCCTGGTCACTTCGGCAAATGCCTGCCCATCCTTTTCTTGTTACGCAAGTTCCATTGTCAGTACTAATATTGGACCGAGGTCGCTCTTGCTCTTGTTCTTGTATGACAAAAGCTGGAGTCGGACGCTTAGGAACTCTGGCGACCACAACGTGCTCGGGCGCATGCACTGGCACCTGGAATGGGGCTGGCAGGAACTGAACTGGGTACGGATACGCCGGCAGTGGTAATAAAACGTGTCCGTAAGCTAGAAATGAATGACTCAATGCCGCCGGCTGCACAGTAAACACGAAAGTTAAGAAAAGACATGCTGACAATTTACTAAGGGTCTTGAACAAATTAAAGTCAAACGTAAGCGAATACATTTTAATTTCGGTCACCACACCGGCAGGAAATATTTTTGGTACGAAACCCGGCGATTTATCTGTGAAACTGATCAAGACAGAAAAATATAGTCTGTAATGATTTTATGCGCACCAGCCGTAGTCGTAAGTCGTAAACAAAGGTGCATGAGCTTGAATTACTTTGATCATAAACATGCATGCAATCAAAAACCAGTTTCAGTTTCATTTCGATTTCGTGTCTTGAATCGAACAATTTATTGCGACGGACGCCAGGTGGTGAATTCCATTCTCCTGTGATCTGTGAATTCTATTGAGCAAGGTCAATAATCATCAAGATCATGAACGCGCATTGCGTATTTTCAGCTGTGGAGATGAAAAAATGGCAACGTTTTGGGCTTACCTCACTTAATGTGCAACAAAGGCTCCGATTTTGTTTCACGCGACAGATAATGGCGAGGAGAAACCTGAGAGGGAGCTTACCTAATTTAAAAATTTTTACACGAAAACAATTGATGTCAAAGTCCCACAAGTTGGTCGGTTAAAGAATTATCAACGGTTTTGGTTTTAGTTTTTAATTTTAATTGTGGTTCCTAGAAACCTCAATCAGTGTCTTTGTTGGGTGATTGTCCATTCTTGAGGAAGATGCAGTAACATAAACGCTTTCACAAAGGTTAGTTTAGTTGTGTTAAATTACAAAATTAGAGCTGAATAGAGCCTAATTAGCTAATTATGAGAGCATACGATTGCCATAGGTTCCTGGCTGGTGCTGACCGGTGATGCTGTGTGGTGAGGATGTGAACTACGATCAGATTCGATTTTTGATCATGTCCGCCTCTGCCGTACATGAAGTTCTTCAAGTTTTAACAATTTTGGGTTTTGTATTGATTTTACCTATTGCTGGACTTGTCATTGCATTCCTCAAGTGCATCAGACTCACAGCGTTACTTTTAGCGAAGATATATAGAAGAGACTTGAGAGATTTGGTGACGGGACGAAGTTCTGGATTTGCACTTGACATTTACTACAACGAGTCGCCAACCTTGCCTATTTTAGTCACGATTCATTTAAATGGTGTTGTCTCCTTGCAAGGCCTACAAGGTGAGGTTTGGAGAGCGCTGATGCACAGAGGCTTAGATGGTCATCGACTAACTCAGCATATCACGTCCTGGTTGGGGTTCTTCTTTTGGACTACGGAATCCAATTTTCAAATTCAAGACCATGTCAGTTTGATCGAGCTGGAAAAAAGCATGAGGTTTCGTGATCAAGTCCATCAAATTCAAAACGAATTGATGTCAAAACCCTTCGAAACAAATCGAAGTCCGTGGAAATTGTACCTGGTTAGGAGTAATGAAGAATCAGTCCTGATTTTGCATATGCACCATGCATTGGGGGATGGATACTCGATTCTTAATTTTCTTGTCAAGGATCTCTGCTGTTTGAACACTCCGGAATCAACGGCAACGAATCGACCTCATCAGAGTTTTAAGTCTAGTCTTAATATATTTGTCAAGCTTCTGTCGTTTCCAATCAGAGCAGCAAACGATCTGGTGAAGGCATTGGATGGAATTGGACCTCACAATTTGTTTCCAACAAGCAAAAAGGCGAGCACTGCTCCAAGCTTTAAAACTTTTGTATCTGACCCAATCCCCTGGAGTACCTTCAATGAAATGAGGCAGAAATGTCATGTCACTTTCACGTCAATACTTGCATCAAGTGTGGGCGGTGCACTCCGAGATGTTGTGCTGGAAAATGGTCCCGAGGCCGAGATCCCTGAGAGTGTAACGTGCTTCACATTGCTACCCGTACCTGGACACGCTGAAGCAGGATTTGATAACCACATGTGAGTGATCAAGAAAATCAAAAGCTAGCACATTGACATTGTACACATTGTAATTGACTAATCACTAAAAATCCTTGTGCAGAACCGGGTATCTCTTCCAAATTCCGCTGACTAAATTGTCACCAACCACTCGCCTCTTTGTAACAGAGAAAAACGTCCAACATTGCAAAGAATCGACGTTTCCAACCATATTCTTTTACCTGTCAGAAGTGGTTGGCCTACCATTTCATTGGTTCACCAAGCATTTTTTTGGAAATGCGCTGTCAACTGTGATTGCAAGTAATTTTGTTGGTCCGCCAAGTGCCATGAGCTTCCAGAACCATCAAGTGACTGAATGCTCGTTTGTTTCTGGTCTCGGTCCCGGCAATACTTGTAAATTTTATCGACAATACTGGGTCAGTCTATTACAAGTCGGTGCTCATCTCAATTCTGGCTTAATTTTTAACAGGTTTTGCAATCTCATCTCTGAGCTATAATGGGAACGTTCAGATTGGGGTCACCGTCAACCGTTCATGTTTGCCAGGTGAAATCTCTCCTTCGGTGTTTGCCAAGAGGATGCAGAGTGAAATTCACTCTTTTACTCATCAGCTAGTCAAATAGTACTCAATTAATGTTAAACTGTGCAAATTTCCAGTTCCTTCAAGCCAGTCACACAATTTAGTCAAACTAAACGCTTGTTAGTACGAATGTTAGACAATAAAAACAAGTCTCTACGGCTCTTTCAAGCACATATTTCTTCTAATCTGCCAAATCTGTCTGCTAATAGGCTGCAGCGTTTCTCGTACATTTAGTGATAGAGATATCATATCGGCGAGAAAACAGTCGAGTTCGTTTCTACATTCTACAGCATCTGTCCTGAATGGGAGCAATCAAAATTTTGAACGATTGCAGTATCAATAGACCCAGAAGCTTTTTTTCTTGCGGCATCAACTTGGCCTAAAACAAAACGCCAACAAACAAGCAATAAAAGTGGTCTAGTATGGTCTTTATATACACAATTTGACTGCACATTTGCACATTGCACTGAATCTCGAACTTAGGAATTTATGCCCAGTACATAACTAAATCTGTGCTAAGAGGCAGATTCAGACGCTCAATCGTGACCTCTCCGGTGTCCGGGTTGTAACTGTAATCGGTGTGCCGTCCATCATTCACGGTGA